>CM026426.1:15536605-15780649 GCA_014871385.1 Ceratodon purpureus | reverse complement strand
GAGAGAGAGAGAGGAGAGAGAGAGAGAGGAGAGAGAGAGAGAGAGAGAGAGAGAGAGAGAGAGAGAGAGGAGAGAGAGAGAGAGGAGATGAGAGAGAGAGAGAGAGAGAGAGAGAGAGAGAGAGAGAGAGAGAGAGAGAGATAGGAGGACGGAAGGAGATATAAAATAAAGTGGAAAAAATAAAAGAAAAACGAAACATAAGGAATTCTAATAATAGAGAATTATATCTAAAGGAAAGATAGATTGGAAATTAAAGGAAAATAAATAAAGGTAAATGATGAAGATTTAATGATAGACCAAGATAGAGATAAAAGAAGAGAGAGATAGGAAATAACAGGAAAACAAATAAAGAGAAACGAGGAAAAATAAATGATAGAGTGAGAGGGAGGCAAGGGGAAGTTCCAAGCCACACTTCATATAATTTGAAACTATGACAGCTGAAAGAGAGCCATTTTACTTTATCATCAAAAATATAGCTGCAAAGAATGAAAGTCATTTGTCTGGTAATAACAATAGAGTAGTATTTGTAAATTTCATCATAATCTACCGTAGAGATTGGAAGATGAACGGAATTGAATTTTGAAAACAAACCTTTTTGACATAGTTTTTAACTAGGTCGAGTCTCGACACACTCTAACTTTTTTTTCTCTGGTTTGTTGCATTATCGATTATAGGGGTTCTTGTGCACGTCAAAGAAGAGTACGTCAGCTAATTGCATAAAAAAAATCAAACATAAAAGACAAGTGTAGCATGTTGAATTCAATATTTCTATTAAGTTAAATACAAAAACGTGCTAATAAATGTTTCTTTCCTATAAATTCCTTTATGATATAAAGTCCCAATCCGAACTGTCAAAGTAAAGATTGATGTCCATATTTTATTCAAAAAGAAGAAAAAACAGAAAATTAATAAATTGTACCTTTTATGAAGGAAGGAAGAAGTTTTTTAGGACACTGCCCAAAACGGTGAGAAAACTTTGATATTTCTTGTAGCTAACATTAATTTTTGCACCAAATTTTTTTCTTTTTTTTTCTGGTAATCTCAAAGATGACAATATTAAGTAATTATTGAAGATTTCTTAAAGGTAACAAATATATTTAGTAACCAATATATTTGAAATGCCTAATTTTAAAAAGAAATTAGATCCCCTCAAAGTCCTTCTTACGGCCCACATTCACAAAAAGGTTCAGAAAATCACGACTTAAATTGAAGTTAGAGGTACATGCCCAAATTCCTAAAATGCCCAAATGTGGATGATTGTTCTATAGATGTTAATATAATGTACAATGTTAACTTTACTTTGTATACCAATGATGTATAATCTTTCTTGAATATATTGAATAAGGATTTCGAGAAACAGTATTTTCCAAAAACTCTATATATCTTGCTCCTCATAATTCAATGCAGTATTTCACGAACTGAAGGAATGGTACGTTCATTGACAACTATTTGCTGTTTTACAAATTCATACATTCAATTGAAATTCATATCCCTCACTAAGACATACATCATTGTAAATATTGCATGATCTAAACTTCGTATTACAGTAGCAAGTTCTCTATAGGACCAAGTAGTATTTGCTCTAGTGAAGAAACTGTGGGATGAAGTTTATTTTTTTTCAAAGCCGTGTTCTTTCATTCCACTCCTCACTTTTAATAGAATTACCTCTTTTTTTATTAAATTAACCAAGAATTTCCTTGGCCAGTTCTCTAATGGAAGCAACCCTTAATTGTATAGAGATCGATATCATGTTCCTCTTACTCTCACTATACCATAACAAGGTTGCAAATTATCTTCGCAAATTATCTTTCATATACAAGTTCTAAAAATAATCATTATTCTACAGGTTTACATCCACAGTTTGTAGACAACACCGCATGAATTGAAAACCCTTTTTCACCCTAGCTCTTTCCACCAAGTATGCCATGGAATTTGTGTTTCAAATAAATCGCTTCAAATTTCATGACATTGAAATGCATGGCAATTATTCCACCTATGTCTACTTCAGCTCCATACTTTCAAAAGATGACAACCATTAATAAAAATCTATTACCATGAATTTCCCACACAAAGCCGTCGCCGCCATCCACCTTCCATGCATTAAATACATAGATATTTCGTAACCACTTCAATGGGCAGCCCCAAATACAGTCCCTAATTTCGCACTGGGCAGCTTCATGCGGACCCTAAAACCAGAGGTATATAAGTCTCGACGCCTCACAATGTTGTCCTCTTTCTCTGGCTCCCACCATGATGCGTCGTGTGCTCTTCGTTTTCTCGTCTTCCAGTCCTATCAAACTCTTCGGACTGTATATTTGTTGCCAACGTCAGCAGGCCTGTTCTCAGCGCTGACAGGTGGGTTCTGTCAGAGTCTTACAGTCAGTGGCAGGCGCGTCAGTCAGTTAGTGGCAGGTTCCTGTGAGTCAGTCTCCTCGGTATTTGTGCCAGAACTGACATGTCAGTCCCCTTGAAGTCCGGGTTACGAACTTTCGTTCGTATCCTATCCTCTAGACGAGTGCCTCTACACGCAACTATTAGCGAAGGTTGCGAACTTCGGTTCGTGAGTTGTATACTTATGTCCATTAAAGTCAGAATTCGAATTTACATATACATGTTCTTAATTGACTCGGTATCCACCTTAATTCTCAAACTTTCTTGTACCTTGATGCTCCACCGTGGGCGTCGTAGGAGTGCATGATGTTGCTTATACTCTCATTCCCCTTTCGTTCCCATTATTGGTATGTCATATAACGCAACATGGTCGTTGACTCTGTTATCTCCTTGAATGTAGAAGTGTACTTCAAGAATTTGAAGTACATGATTTGGTAGCTTAGTGTTGATCTTACTTTGGATATGTTTTGTTCAATCAAACTAAAATAAGCATTGCCCAGGGCCACTGTAATATGTCTCCAAACCAATGGGGTCATTCATTTCTATTTTTGGCCCCATGATCCCTATATTGAATTCTCATCCGTTGCAAAATATTAAGTGATTATTCATCTTCTTTCTTCCTTTCAGGTCCACGTTCTCGTCGATCGCGGTAAAGCAACTTCCAAGCTTCACTTCGTAACCATCACTCTTACAACGGGAAGGCTTTCAAGATTGCAGGTTCGAAAGTGAAGATTTGCAATTCGTTCTGCGCAACCAATAGCATCGCACAGTAAGTCCCATTAGATTCCATGGTTCTTGCACAACTCGTGCTGCAGTATTGAGATATTATTTGATCGGTACTTCTACATTGCATGTATATGTTGCTATATTGCTGCAGTTAGTAAATGTTTTGCTAACTTGTCTCCAATTCATCAAGGTCCCCATGACAGCCACAAAACTTGTTCTTGCTTATTGTCACACACTTTCTCGTACAAGGCCTCGAGAAACCTGTATAAACTGTGATCTCCTCTACGTGATATTATCCCCCACAATAATCTTGAATTGTCTTCAGCGTAATTGCATAAGCAACCATGTTGCATATTTTGTCTCAGTGTTGATACCTGCCAACCATGTCCTTTTTTGTTATGAGGTCCTCGTGCAACTCGGACAAAGTAGGTAGTCCGAGTTATGAATTGAGTATTTGTCCTCAAACCAGCTAATTTCTATTTAATGGTATTGTTGACGAATGAAAGCCCAATGCTTTGGTCACCATTTGTTTAGAGGATAACTCACTTGAAGTTTCATCTTTGCCATTGATAGACTGAGGGGACCGAACAATGGCCTCACGTTTATTACAACCTGGAAATATACATCATGGCTTCAATCACACGATAATGTCCGGGCGTTCATTGCGAGTAAGAAGAAGACATCCTTTCTTCAATCACACATTACCGCCCACCTTGTCAAGTTCCTCCTCTGACGAAGATGATGACTATACGCGCGAACTTGATGAACTACACATCAGTGATACAGACTCAACATCAAGTGGAGACGAAAGTAGTAAATGGGTATGTTTTCCCCATGTTTCAAGTTATGTTCCTTCTCTACATGTTGTTATCCATCATGTCTAGTGCTGTGGATGACAATTCCTTAATCTATATCCCTTGCAATGAATAAATGTTCTTTCAAAGGAAAAACATAAACAATGAATGATAACATTAAAGTTCAATGTCTTAATATTCAAAAAGTAGTCGCAGGACGAGTTTTTTAAAAAATATTATGTTATAACAAGGACGGTTATGAAGTTACAAACATCATCACTATGTATAAACGTAAATCCATATTAGCATGGAACTTGAAAAAGCATTCTTTCTTAGATTTGAAACAATCTGGAGGTGATATTCTTCTTAGAGGACAGAACTTACCCCATTCATTAATGCTATTACTTTTTATTGTGATTGAGTACTTTAACACGCACGTACTTCATAGCCAACATTCTATAAACGAATTTCACTGCTATTCTGCTCTAAAGACTACTACTCTTTGCGTGGCAAGGATGTCATTGATTTGCGCATCATTTCCATTGTTTTTGTCTTAATACCTTCTTTCCTATCCAAGTAACAATAGTCTAAATTGAGCAACATAAGCTGATACCATGTATGAGTGGTAATTGTATGATACTGCCTATCATTGTTCTCTAGAATGTAGTAGTGCAAAAATGGATATTTCAGAATCATGGCATTGGTGTCACGTTACGAACTTGAGTTCGTTGCTTCTCAATGTCGTTCCTTCTAGCACGATATTGTGTGTTCCCAATCATTACCACCTTGAAGTTGAGCAGAGACCGCAATTGCAGGGAACACCATCTACCTCCGAAGTCTCTGACGTCTCCGATGTCGAGAGGATTGACAAACACATAGACAATTCACCAATTCCTACTTGCGAAGATATTGCAAGAGAAGACTGGAAAGGACTAACTGTGGAAGCAAGGCATGAACAGGGAACCAAGTTTGCTACTGCACTCGTGACAGCTACAAATTCATCGATGTCAGTGGATGGAGAGAACGATCTAGGGGATCACCAATTTGGTATTGTGGTTCTTGAAGTATCTGAAGGCGATTCCATCTTACGAGACCACTGTCTATCTTGGCCGGTGAACTTGCTTTTTTATAAAAATGTTAGTGTTTATGATCATCTCCGAAGGCACTCAAAAACTATACAGGAGGACGAACTTAGAAGGGTAGATCGGAAAGGGAAGCGCACCTACAATACCTCCAATAGACCACCGAAGGAGAAGAAAACTCAAGAGTGGAGGATTAGCGATGATGAGATATCCAAATTGTATATGGCTGACTGTTGCCACCGTCATTGCACCAGGGTGTTTTCTCCAGAGACTGTTCGTTCGCTTCGATATGGGATGTATCTACACAATCCAGAGGAAAGGCGTTTGAGAAACCTTGACGTTCACCGAACAAGATTTCGCTCCTCGGATGGAAAGGAAGATTTGGTCATGCTTGAATTTAAAGAAGTTTGTATCAAAGGGTGGAAGCTTATCCACGGTGTTCCTGACCGAACGTTTCGTCGCTACAACAAACAAGCTAAGGACGGAGAACAAGCTCGACCTCATGGCAATCTTGGGAAGTCAAAGCCAAGACTGGCAACACTACAAGCTACAGAAACTTTACGTACACTTGTTGACGGGCTTGCTGATCAAATGCCGTATACATGCACACTTCCTTCAGGAGAACGAGTTCCGCAAAAGATTCTTCCAAGAGGAATTCAATGGAAGCAATTTCTGCCGCAGATAAACAAGGTAGAATATTACTACTTCTACATCTAAGCATCCATTATGCTTTCCCTGCTTTCCATGATTTTCTAAAATTCATTGTAAAGTTGAATCTCATTACGCTACATATTTTGTAACAGGTGAATGTTCAAGTTGGCTTAAAACCTATTTCCGTTGCTCTTCTAAGTAAGATCCGTGTGGGTAAATATGCGGACTACATGATAAAAAGAAGAGGGGACCTTTTCGCAAGGTGCTCGAAGTGTGACTTGTACACAACTCTTCGTAATGCAGCACCCCGCGGATCGAAGGAGCAAAAACAGTGGGCCCTCAAATTCAACAAGCACACTAAAGCTCAGTGGGCAGCGCGAAATGTGTATTGGTCAGATCGTCTTCATTCTATTAACCGGCCACTGGAGTTTGTATCTATTATCCATGACAAAATGGATCACTCTAAGACAACACTTCCATGCCTGCGGAACCGGACAAAAGACCTCGATGGCCTTTCAAAATTGCCTATATCGGTGACTGGGATGTATGCCCATGGTCATGCTGATGCAAGGTATGCCCACTATACGCTAGACGTTTATGCAAATGATAGCAATTTCACAATCGGTTCCATTGCCAAATTGCTGCGTGACTTAGAGGATCCTCCAAAAACATACACCAGAGCTCTTTTCAAGGAAAATGCAAGCAATCCTTTATATGACGCTGTGCTCTACGGAAAAGAGATGTGTCTGCCGTCACTAGGAGAGCCAACAGACACTCCAAGACCAAACCGAGACCTTCCTCCTGTATTGCATGTCCAGCTTGATAATTGTTGGCGGGAGAATAAAAATAGATTCGCATTTTGTTTCTGGTCACTTCTGGTCGCAAAGAAGATTGTCCAAGAGGTGGTAGTCTCATTCATGATGGTTGGACATACACATGACGACATCGACGCTTCTTTTGGAAGATGGAGCATGGTTTTGAAAGAAAAAGACCATCCAACGCTACCGATGCTCATGAAATCCTATATGGATCTAGACGAAGATGGTCCTATGATTCCACATCTAATTGAAGAGGTTCCGGACTTCAAAAAGTTCATTGATCCTTACATTGCATCGAAAGGTAAGAAAAAACTGCATGGGCATAGCAAAGGAGCCCAATTTAGATTCTTCATGCACGAAAATGAGTGGCCTTTGATGCAATACAAGTTAGCTTGTACAGACAAAAAATGGAAACCTATACACGCACCTGGTATCAAATTGTGGAAAGAAGACAACGAAGGTAAGCCAATCCTTCCTCCAGATGGCGCCGAACCAAGTGCAGTTAAACCGCACAAGCTCAAGCACAGTGATGACTTATTAAAGGGCATTGAAGGGTTCTTGGCTTATTACAACAAACTTCTGAAAGAAGAAGTTACGCCGACATTCAAGGCACAACAACTGCATTACGTGGAATACTGGACTGGTGTACGAGCTGCAATCAAATCAATGTGTCCTCAATCAATAGAGTCAGATACCGCCAGAACTCCTATAGAAAGAACACCTGATGAGGATGCAGAAGCAAGTAACTCTGGACAAAGTGAGAACGAGGATGATGCACATGATCGCGATATCGCCAATTCCTTGGAAACAGATGAGGTTCTCCTTCATCCAAAAGCATCAAATGTAGAGGATCTGCATGAAAATTACACATCAAATGAGAATGTGCACTGCGATATTCCTTTGCGGTTTGGATTTTGGCCTAGGACAAGACTCCCAATTGATGCGACTGTATCAAGGACAAATAGTGAAATTCCTTCACCGCAAGCTCCATTTCAGGAAGGCGATGTTGATTTGGAAGAGGAGCCATACATTGGTACAGTGGAGGGTAGACCCCCTCCTCCATTTACAGCTGCAAGGGATATTCGGAAGGGTTTTTTTGTATTTGTTAGACCAGGGGAAGGCTGTGAAGATCCAATCTGGTTAGGAAAAATCATGGAGCAGCCACAAATGAATGCATCGTTGCCAAATTATAAATCTCTAAAAGTAAGATGGTGGGTCCCAAACAATGCAAACAATGCAGCGGATGATGCATACCGTGGATGGAATACGCTCCCCATGTTTCCATATAAACTGGACAATTCTGCAAAAACACAAGACAGGATTTCAACAGATAGCGTTCTTGCTTCTTGGAAACCAGATAAGGGACGGATTCAAATTGCCCCGACAATACAAATTCAATTTGCTGAGGACAACCTTCGCCGGATTATCGAGTTTGAGAACAGCTGCCCTTGAATTCATCATCGACAAGTACTACGAAGAGCACAAGTCCGAGGAACATTTTCAATTAGTGTAGTATATTAAAACCATCCCGATCTTTTGCTTCACAATATCGGAATTTTACAATATTCATCTTGAACTACGACGTAGTACCTGATATATGAAATCTTAGATGCAACTGTACACTCTGCTTTTCAGTAAATAGTTAGCTTGAAGAATACATGATTCCTTTTATCTAATGCTTAGACACGTACTTCGTTTTTGAACGTTTGACTACTATCATCATATGCTAACTCCTTTGAGGACTTATATAAATACAATATTGAAGTAAATCTTTATGCTAGGCCTCTTATAACCTAGTAATTTCTATACTATAGTTGTCCACCTCGGATGTTATATGACTATTTTCAAAATTTCCCCTATATCACGACATCGGAACTCCGAAGCGGTCGCCTTTGAAGTCATTTCTATATTTTCGAATGTAGGACTAATTCAACCTTTTTAATCTCATATAACTTGAAGAAAGAATACCTTAAGTCGGATGGCAACAATGAAAGTTTGCACCCACCAAGATCATTAAGAATTTGAACACCACAAATATTCAACATCCGCGTTTTTCTAAGTAATCGTTGTTACACGATGGTTGATATTTAACAAACCATGACTGTGCACCTTTAGTCCTTAAGATAATTTCCCAATCATAATACGAACAGAAGTTCGAAAGCCGTGCAAAGACTGCGCAGAGTTGGCTGAGTACTCACATGTCATTCACTCAATCATCAAAAAATGTCTGCACCTCACATCCACCAATTTTAGTCTTCACGTCATACATCCGTCGTAATATGTTTTCACATCAACTTGTTCCAATGAAGTTGTTGTATTCCAACGCAACTCTGTTATGTTTACGAGCACCAACTTTTATGTATGGCACTTTGTACTCACCATTATCAGTTCCCATCTATTATGCACTTGTCGTTTCTCTATTTGAATAAACAAGCATCCAATCTACTCTCACCAATTTATTAAAGTAGACTCCTGGGTTCGCTTGTAATCCCTATATATTTCTTTTACATTAAATGCTCTTCCGTTACTTTATCTTTTATTGGAATTTGTTTTTCTTTAATAAATTTACCCTTTCTTTACTAAATTTACCTTTTCTTTACTGTAACTACTTTTCTTTTATTTTCATTACTTTTCCTTACTATGATTACTTTTCTTTCAATTTCCATTCAGATCTTTTAGAATTGTGCCGTATCTTTTACTGTTTGCTCTTGTATTCCCTATTAATGTTTTTTAACTTAATTTTTTATATGTCCATATTATTCCACATTGGCACCCCATTTACAGTAAAAGGAATTCCTAATTTCTACATCCACACTAATATGGACCCCTACTTAAGGTAATATTATTTGTCACGCGTCAATTAGTATGACACCGAATGTAACGTGTAGTGGCCAATTTACTGAATATGGCGTTCAAGGCTCTGAGGGAGGAGAAGAGGGCAGAAAGGCTGGCAAAGAAGAAGAGAGCTGCGGAACTGGAAGAGAATTCGTCGATGAGACACGTGGAATGTAATTTCTTACCCCACCTTGGATGAGTATGGAGAAGTTGATCTGCTATAATGTATTACCCTTTTTATTATATGTTCGTATTCCTTTTGTCAAAAAAATGCATACGATAGTTTCTCGATTGTAATAATTTCTTTCCGTCGACATATATGATAACAAAAGTAAGGTACATGGATATTAATTTAAATCGTAAAATGTGTTTAACGGAAGTGTGAAACTCTCCTACAGTTGTAATAATGTTTTATGTGAAGTTCTCCTACGATCTAGCAGAACTCACACATGTATGTACTCATGTCCACTGTGAAATGCTATCATTTCATACCGTTTTATGACTTAATCTTGCAGCCATGAGTATTCAGTTTGTTTAGTTCCCCACCTCCAATAACCATACCAACCTCTTCACACCCCCCCTCACCTTTCTCTATGTTTAATGTCAGTTTAGTTCTGTGCCATTCAGTTTTTATGTACTCTACCATTCGGTCTTTATAAGTCACCCTGTGTTAAATCTCATATTCTGTGTCGTTACGTAACATAATATGGAAGGGCTACTCACAACTGTAATGTAAATTCCGCTCGGCGTAGTAAATTAACTTCGGTCATAGATATCTGATGTATTTTGATGTGCAGGGTTATTGCAGTATGCTTATCGATTCCTCGCCGTATAATTAACTCTTTGTTGGTTACTTCGTGTATTATAAACTGTTGATATCGAGAAAAGCAGCTCAGTAAGAGAGGTATGAATTAGAAGCGAAGAAGTTTATACAAGGAGCCAGGGCAGAGCCAGGGCGGCGACTACTTTAGGTCAGCTAAAATTAGAAACCCTAATTTACTTCTATTCTTGTGAACACCCCCTCTCAAACCGCATTGTTGGATTCGCATTGTGTGTTTGTATTAGTCTCTCTTTAGATTTTGTCAATGTCAAGGATTAAGAGAGAGAAGATGCCGTGTCGGAAAACCGAGCGTACATGGTTGGATTATGTCGCCATGATGATCTGGTCGATTGTGGGGTTGATCTCTTGCATCTTCGGAGGGATCTTCTCTTGGGTTGATGCTTGCGTGTCGGGACAGTTGGCACCAGTTGAAGATGACGAGGGAGAGCGAGTCGGTGGTGCCGACTTGGAGCGGCTCCAAAGGAACTTCGAAACAGGTATAATTGGTTACCTTTGTTGTTGCTGTGACTTAACCCGAATTGCTAATAGTGGGTTTTTCTAATCAGTTTCTGTAATCTGTAGGAGGTTTGATCGAGTTGAGGGAGACTCAAGCGGCGAAGGGGATTGAAGAGTGCTCGAGGATCCTGGATCGAGAAGAGGTACTTAGGGTTTTAGGCAAGTTCTACGTTGTTCGTAAAGGAAGGATTGTAGGGATTTTTACAAGCTGGGATAGGCGTAAATTACAAGTGCACAGGTTTCGTGGAGCTGAGTTCTGATCCTTCGGTTTGCTGGAGGAGGCGCAGTTGTATTTGACAGGTTAGGGTTTACAGAGTCCAACTTTGAGGAGAGATAGAGAGAGGAGGTTTAGGCTCTGTCTGTGTTGTTCGAATTTAATTCGACCCAGGGGTTTGGTAAGAATATCAGCCGGCTGGAGTGCGGTGCTAATGAATTGCAATTCTATTCCCCCCTCTAGAACCCTCTCACGGATGAAATGATCGTGTATTTCGATGTGTTTTGATCTGGCATGAAACACTGGATTCTTAGCTAATTTAATTGCGGTCTGGTTGTCGCAATGGATGCTAACTGGAGTTTCTAATTTGGTGCTAATGGGGCTTGTCTTGTGCCGAACCTGAATGCGACGGTTTGGGAGTACCTAGAGTTCGGTGAGGAGCCTGGAGATCTAGACACCTTCTTGAACACAGTCGCTGAGAGCGCGGTATTCGGATTCTGTGGAGGATCTCGAAATGGTCAGTTGCCTCTTACTGCTCCAGCTAATGGACGAGCCTGATAGCTGAAACAAGTAAGCTCCCACACTTCTTCTCGTGTCCGTGCAAGATCCCTAGTCAGCATCAGTAAAACCTGTTAATGTGATAGGTTTCTGTTTCTGATAAAAGAGACCGTAGTCGGGAGTGTGTTTCAGGTACCTCAAGATGTGGATGGCTGAGTCAAGGTGTTGTTGCTGCGGACTTGCCGTAAAGGAGGCAACGTGGTTAACTGCATAAGAAATATCAGGGCGAGTGATTGTTAAAAAGATGAGTTTCTCAACTAATTGGGAGTAGTGTGTGGGATCCACAGGTGGAATCCCGGTTTCGGAGATGAGGATTTGCCCGGCAGGAAGAGGAACTTTAGAAGACTGGAGCTCAGGTGGGAGAAAGTCACGCAGGATGGATAATGCGTACTGGGTCTGGTGGAGCAGGATACCATCGGGGAGATATTCGAAGACAACCCCTAGGTATTTTTGTATCTTCCCCAAGTCAGTCATATCAAACTCCTCGGAAAGGTAGGTTTTGATCCATTGTATCAGATTTTTGCACCTTCCAGTAATAAAAAGGTCATCAACGTAAAGCATTATTAACAGTATCTAGTTGTTCTTGTGCAGATAGTACAGATTGGGATCATACGAGCTTCTCAGTAGCCCTACTTGACGGAGAGAAGCGTCAATCCGCTCGTACCAGGCGCGTGGAGATTGTTTAAGACCATAGAGAGAACGTAACAGGTGGCATACCTTGTTTTCTTGGCCGGGAATGATGAACCCAAGCGGCTGCAACATGAAGACATCCTCTTTCAACACGCCGTGAAGGAATGCAGTGCGGACGTCCATGTGATGGACGTCCCACTAATTCGCTGCAGCTAGGGCAACAGTCGCACGGATGGTTACCCACTTAATAATAGAGGCGAATGTTTCTTGGTAGTCCAGGCCGGGTTTTTGCTGGAAGCCGCGTGCAACCAATCTTGCCTTGCGAGTGGGAGGGAATCCAGGAGGGCCTGGCTTAGTTTTAAAGACCCATTTACAGCTAATGGGCTTTATGCCTTGAGGTAAGGATTCTAACTTCCAGGTTTGGTTTTTGTAAATGCTATTCATTTCCTTTGTCATAGCCTCAATCCAAATTGGGTCTTTTATTGCTTGCTGAAAGGTAGGTTCTAACGTATCTGTGGTAGTGTGAACCTGAGCAGGCACAGGTTCTGAAGTGCCAGCGAGAGCAGTATAGCAATCGGGAGAATCTTGAGTCAGATAAACGTTGTAATCTCCCAGCTTAATGCTGGGAGCTCGGGACTTGGATCCTCTACGGGATTCTACGGGATGAGAGGCGACTAGGGAATTTTCTAAAACTTCCAGTGGCTGTTGTGCAGGAATGGGGGACGGTGGAGGAGAAGAAGGCTGGACATCAGGGAATATCATCGGAGGTAAGCACAGGGGCTCAGTAGTGGGAAGTGTAGAAGGCGCTGGATGATCAGCTTGATGGCTTGGTTGTATGGGAGAAAGATCAACTTGTTCTAACAAGGTTGGGTGGCTTTGTGCAGGAGGAGGATTTAATACGAACAGGGACTCCTCAAATGTAACATCGCGGCTGAGGAGAATCTTACGAGTCAGGGGGTTATAGCAGCGGTAAGCCTTCGATGACTCATCGTAGCTTAACAATAGGGTAGCGATGGCCTTGGGATCAAGCTTAGAGCGTTTTTCTTTTGGAATATGGCAGAATGCAAGACAGCCTATGACCCTTAAGTGAGAAATGTTTGGTTTCTGACCTGTATAGGTTTCCTCAGGTGTCTTCAGGTTGAGCGCTCTACAAGGTAGTCTGTTCTATATATAATTGACGGTGCGAGCAACTTCATCCCACAAAAACCTGGGAATTCGGGTGCCTGAAGCAACGCTCCTAATCCCCTCCAGCAGGTAACGATTTCTGCGCTCAGCTACTCCATTCTGTTGTAGGAAGTACCCAGCTGTTAACTGATGGTGGATTCCGTGGGCCTTGCAGAATTGCTCAAACTCGGAGGAGAGATACTCGCCTCCCCTATCAGACCGAAGGCTTTGAATCTTTTTGGTAGGTGTCTCTACCAGTGCCTTGAATTGGAGAAAGTAGCTTAGGGTCTGAGATTTTGTTTGAAGAAAGTAAATCCATGATTTTCGTGAAAAATCATCTATGAAGGTTAAGATATACTTACAGTTTGCCAATGTGGGTGTAGATAACGGGCCACAGAGGTCACTGTGCACAAGTTCGAGTGGGGCAGCGGAAAAGGTGGAGCGTGTCTTTTGGAATGATTGTCGATGGGATTTTCCCAGGATACAGCTCATACAGTGGCGTTTCACCTTTGGAATTCTTGGGATCCCATTTACCAGTCCCCGGTTGGATAGGTGATAGAGGCTCTGTTGATTAACATGAGCTAATCTTCTCTACCAAAGATCTACAGTTTCAATGGAAACTTTTGATGGTGTACTAACTGAGAGAGCTGTGGATTGTTTTGTCACAGGCTTCGCAGTGAGTCGATATAACTTGGTGCGCGGGTCGCGGTGAGCTTCAAGAAACACAGCCTTGGGATTGTAAGTATCATAGATGAGGCATTTGTTTGAATTAAACAAAATGGTGTGGCCTAAGTCTGCAAACCGGCCGACAGATAGAAGATTGGTTTTCACTCTTGGGACGTAGAGAATATCTTGTACACTCTTTACTTCATGATCAGAGAAACTAATGTTTCCCTTGTGTACTACAGGGAGAACCTGGCCTGCTGCGGTTCTAATGCTAGTGATAAAGGAATGAGACCTGTCGGTGAATAGATGAGGATTTCCGGTGACATGCGAACTGGCGCCAGAGTCGAGGAACCACGGTTCCTCGTCCATTGTGAATGCGGACATGCACGCGTTTACGGCTGCCTGTGTGTCGTCGCCTTCAGACTCATCACTCGGTACGATGTCGATGGATGAGTATGATGTCGAATGAGTAGTCTTGAGCATGGACAGTTGTACCTGGAGGTCACGAATTTGTTTTCCTATCTTCGTGGTTTCGCAATCTGCCTCAGTGTGTGTTGTCGAGCCACAGCGTCTGCAGGTGCGTGGACCTTGAAAGCTCCTGCCTCGACCTCGGCCCCTTCTGCCAAAGCGTCCGCCCCGGGAAGAATTCTGGCAGTGATGTGTATCAGACTGCTGTGCGTACAGGACTTCGTCTGACTTGCGCCTCTCTGTCATGCGTGAACTTTCCTCATGCAGCATGGATCCCTGCAATTCCGAGAAGGTGGGGCTCCGTTCCCTACCTTTTTGTATTGCTTTAAATGTGCTCCAGCTTTTGGGCAAGCTGGACAACATTTGGTCCACTAAATCTTCATCTTGAATTGTCACTCCTAAACTAGCTAGCTGGGTGACTATCGAGTTTACGTCCTATAGATGTGAGTCTAACGTCTTTCGTTCTGGCATACGAAGTGAGTAGAGTCTCTCCTTCAATGCTAATCTGCGGGATGGAGACTGAATATCGTACATTGTCTTTAACTTGTTCCAGATTTCTAAGGGGTCAGTTAAATGAAGGATGTGAAGGATAACGTGATCCTTAACTGTTGATATGATGACTCTGCAGGCTTTAATCTTGCGCTCGGCCTCGTCTGGTGCGGAAGCAGGTGTAGGCGCAGATGCTGGAGTGCTGGTGGCTGTAGCGGCTGCGGTTACTCCGGAGCTGGCTAGTCCTGAGGTTGCACCACTAGTGCTGGAGCCACTTCCAGAGCTGGTGCCGGCGCTGCTAGCAGGTACATCTATGAAACACCACAACTTTTCCTGCAAAAGAATCATTTTAGTCCTATAACTCCATAGGAGATAGTTAGTCTATCCCTCAAGCTTCGTTGAGTCAGACATGTCTAGAGTGGAGTCCATTTTTGAGAAATGGAAGGGAGACTAACTTTGGATCTGTTTTTCAATAAAACAGCTCTGATACCATCTTGATATCAAGAAAAGCAGCTCAGTAAGAGAGCTATGAATTAGAAGAGAAGAAGTTTATACAAGGAGCGAGGGCAGAGCCAGGGCGGCGACTACTTTAGGTCAGCTAAAATTAGAAACCCTAATTTACTTCTATTCTTGTGAACAAAAACTTGCAAGGCGTTTATGAATATTGTGTGAAGATGTTGAGAGTTATATTTGAAATTTGTTGAACTGAAATTCATGTTTCTCATATATGCGATAGTTTTCATATTGATTGTGTCAGTCGGTCATAGTACGTGACACGAAGTATATAATGTGAGTGAGTAGTGTATAGCCGGCCATGTAATAGCAAAAAAAAATTGCAAAAGAAACCATCAAAACATAAGTTGAAACAGAGGTTACACATTCTATTTTCCGGTGTCCTATGTTCACAGAGTCCATATACACTTACTGGGGTTGAGATGGTGGTGTCGTTCGATGTTGGTGTGCTGGTCCTGCACCCCTGTAGAAAATAAACTTAGGACTAGTTACTACACCCAAGTCGTATTGATGGTGTTTTCCATTTGCAGGAGTAGTTCTACGTTAATTAGTAAGAGATTAAATATTAAAAACCCAAGTGGAAACTAACCTGTTACATGGCCGGCTATACACTACTCACACTATTGTATACCAAGCTGAACAGGTGTACAATACGGAAACGACTCCAAGTCCCGTGCCCGTGGTTGCCTCCGCGTCATCAGCGAAGCCGGTAACAAGTGAAGTTAAAGGGCTTAGACTGGAGTTAGAATCTGTCCGGAAGAATCTCAGCACCGTGGAGGAGTGGCGTGGGTCGGTGGACATCCGGCTTGAAAAAAATAATTCGGCATGATCAGCATAGAGAAGAAGCTGGACATGCTTTTGCAGATGCAAGCCTTGGCACCTGGATTACCGAAAGCCAGCATACCCGCACCGAAGGAACCGGACAATTATCCGTCCGGAAAATGGTCGTGCATCTCTAGTATCCTGTACATAAAGTCCACATCTTTGTCAATATTCTTTGTAGACAATTTGTTGGCAAGCATGAAAGCTTGCGCTAAAGTCTACTTTTTAACCTGGTCTTTTTCACTTCGTCCAAATCTTATCACAACACTATTTGTCCCTCTTGTCCCGGCCTTACTTTTTTTGCTTTCACATCAACTCACATGTATCTTTTTGTGCCTTCAACCCCTTAGGTTTTCTTTGATGCGACTTCTATACAAATCTCTTTGGTCCTCATTTCTTTTGTTTAAGCTTTGACCTTTTTGGTAGCAAGAGGTTGACTTGGTCCCAATTTGCAAATGGTTCTTCAAGAACTCAAGAAACACCTCAATGTCTTGTGTGTCTGCATCACAAATGACATCTTACAGTCATATGCACCTACGTATTAAAGATGGTAGCATTAAGATGCGGAAAGTAAAATCGCGACAACATTTATAGATGTTTAATGATCAAGTGGTTGCACCTTAAAAAGAAATGACACAGTATCTGAAGATAATCCAATGCATAACTTTATTATTAATACCAAGACGTTTTTCCCTCCAAGCATTTGATGCACCACCACTAATGCTATAATATATATATATATATATATATATATATATATATATATATATATATATATATATATATATATAGTGTTTGAATAGGTATTGTCTTTTTTCCAAGAGATGCAACATTCTTTTTATCCTGGGTTTGATGCCTAGGTTTCTGGAGGCTTCGACTTCCTAACGATAATGATGGAATTGTTCCATTGCTCTTTAAACAGCCACTTTATATTCCTAACTTCTTTGCCTCCAACAGAGACATCTTCATGGCATCTGAAAGTAACAATTCTCATTAGCATTCCAATTGTATTGGATAATATAGAATTAGAGTTGCAATGATGAGTTTTGTTGCTGGAGAATTGAAAACATGTTTTGTAACAACATTTTCTATTAAATCGTCTATACTAGAGAATCAATAGTAAAGACAAGGCTTCTCAGCAGACAACCCACAACATGTTGCAAAACAACAAAATGTATCAAATTCTCTACACAACAGAAGGAGCGGCAGATATAAGTTAATTCATCAGTCTACCAATAACATGTTCCGAAACAACATAAAAGCAGCAGAAACCACACATTGCTGCTAAATAGATAAGATGCAAGGTCTTCTACAACGTTGTAGGTAGGAAAACAACATAATCTTTCTGCCTCAACAGAAGTAATCCACTCATGCTACTAAACTTGAAGAACAAGAGAATGTGTATTAACAAACAACGGACAAGAATAGACCTCATAGTTGATATGGCCATTTTGTAGGCGGTTGACTTTCTTCACAATTGTTGCCTATGCATTCATTGAAAAGCACTAGTAGAGAGGGCCACACAAATTCCATGTTGATTACCTCTATAGTTGACTAGAACCTTGTAAACAACTTAGACATAAATGTATTTAAATCTAAATGGCAACTTTGAAATGTTGAGAAGAACCAAGGCTAGAAAGGTGTATATTTTATGGTAACCCGCTAAGATTAAAATGTCATGCCTCAACATTCAATTTTACCATCATCACATCATGCCATTATTGTATGAATTTATATTGCATGACATGACACTCAGCTCACTCAACTTATAAGCATGTCAAGTCATGTATGATACTTGCAACAATGTGATAAAATTGTAGGTTAGCCTTAGCATCAACAGAATGTGTTTAAGCACCTTTGACTTCACAACTTGCTTGAAGAAATCTAATTGACACTTAGGGTACTGCTATTTGTCTTTGTTCAAAATTGAATACAATTTTTTTGACCAAGACATACATAACCAACATTTTATGTTGAGCTTGATTGCCATAGAATCTTTGACAATGCTTAGTCTTATGTTGAAATGGAATCTATGCATGGCAAAATGCTCTTCCACAGAATGCCAAACTCTTCATTAACTTGGACATTAGAAGCACTATTAGTATGCAAAAAATTCAACAAAATACAAATGGCATCCAAGGTAGTCAGATAGGCACATGCAAACAATGGAGTTGTGCACTCATCTCATATGCATAATTAAATAATTTTAATCAAATAAAAGATATAAAATAATCATAAAAAAAGAGTTGGGTACACAGGTAATAGTTATTGGCACTCTAAAGATTCATCTTTATAAATGAAACAATACCTATTACACACGTCAAATGAAATGTATAAAAGGATTTGGAAAAATCCACATGAAAAGCATACTTTGGCATGTATCATACTTCTCTACTCAATTCCCATCATAGGCATATTTCTTTTTTTAAATCAAGACTTTCTAGGAGATATGCATCACAAAGACATTTTGAATTGAATCAAAATCTATAAGAAATGCCTATCTCAATCAATTGGTGAAATGTATCAAGGCCAATAGAAAATATCCATCACAAAGACATTTTGAAATGCATCATAATTTGTAGAAAATACCCATCATGAACAAACATTGGAATAGTCACAATTCTCATGGCTATATCAATCACAGCCACATTTCTTAACAAAAAGATATATCGTTGCCTGCCTTTAATGGGTTTCTAATGACTTTATAACCAAAAAACAAAAAACAAAAATTAAAAATTAAAAATTAAAAAAAATTAAAAAAGATAATAGAAATGGGAAGGAACATGCACACAACAAATTTTATGGGCACACTACAAGATGCATATTTGAAAATGGTGCAATACTCATCATAGGTCTAAAATGAGATGTATCACAAATCTCTAAAAGAATCCACATGACATATGTACTTTAACATGCAACGTACCTCAGTATGCAATATCCATCATGGACATACAATATCACAATTCTTTTGGCAATATCCATCATAGAGACATTTTAAAATGCATCACAACTTCTAAAACATATCCATCCTAGACTATTTATGAGATTAATCTCAATCATATGGAGAAATACCCATCATGAAGATAGTTTTAAATGCATCACAATTCTTTAAGACACGTCCATCATCATTGCATTTCAAAAGAAAAACTCATATCTCTAGACTTTGAGATCATTACAACTACAAGTACCATAGATAAAAATATGTATGTATTAAATCATTACATGACTATGCCTTCCAAATGTGCATATATTTTTGAATGTATTTGATAAGAAAGAATATCAATATTTGTGGGTAGAAGGTTTTTTAACATACCTCATTCAAAGCTTTAATGGTGCTTAAAGTACAAATCTCCTTTGAAAGAACAAATGAATATCCGCTTGAATTTGTGTGCACATATGAATATTGGTCTTCTCATTTCATTGGATGGCAAGCTTGAAATTAAAAATGTGTTGAAAAAGTGAAGAATAATAAGCCCTTTCCATTTTGAATTACAATCATGTTCATTATATAATTCATTCCTTAAATCCACATCACTTTGTTTTTTTTCATAGATTAGGAGTTATTATTTTGGAAATGTTATGTGGAATTCTTTCAAGCTCTTGTTTATAAACAAACAAAAAAACACATTATTGGAAGTGTTATCATAAACCATGCAAAATAGACCTTTGTAATGAGTATTGAAGGATGAGAACTCCACACCACCATTCAAGGCATCCATCCATAAATGTACAAGTGTAGAGTATGGTATCCTCTAGCCATGGTTACAAGATTTAATGATGTTTGGTATAAAACCAAGTGTTTGACTTTGGTGGTTTGTTTTTCTCTATATAAAAGATTTCTCTTGTCCATATTGTCTCATGGTCCTTTAAGTGAAGTTGATGCTCTATGCCAATCATTTTTCTATAAAAAAATTCTTTACTTTTAATCTCTAAAGTTCCTTGCAACTTGTTTTGGATTGTAGCACTATTTTAGATGACTTTTTGGAGGTAGAAAAAAACCCAATTTTTTTTTATTAATTTATCATTAAAGTAAAAATCTTTAGATACAAACATTCCAAAAGAAGATTAATAAGGTCATATTTTAATCATTTGGAATTTCTTATAACAAATAAGTTAGACATTTATGTAGCGTTTAAAAACTTACCATTTAAAAAATTAAAAAAAATTTTAAAAAAAAAATTAAAAAAAAAATAAAAAAATAAAAAAACTATGCATTAGAAGAAAAAAGGCGTCCCAAAGGGGCCCTCTAAGACAACCCGTGGTAGGTGAATCGCTGCCCCAACACCCCACCCTATAAAAGCCCATTAGTGCATGTCACTGCACGATGACAGCGTCAGAAGCTACAGTGCTTGCAGTACTAGTATTGCTGGCAACATTTGTAGGGCTCGCAACGTTGATTGGCTGGACCTCCAGAATTTCACTGTTGTCACCCAAATGGCACCATTGGTGCCTCCATCGAAAGTGCACGGTTTGGAGTCAAAAAATTCAGCATGTGTAAATGTCAAAGACCCTTTTGAAACTACAAATTTCTCCTATTGATGTTATACATATCAAATTTTACATGTTTCTTTTTAACAAATACAATTAATGATTATAAAAAAGTAATAGGAAAATAAACGATAAAAGAAAAAAATTGGGATTTTGATAGATAGTTTAAAATATATCATTTGGAAAATATTTGATAAAGTTTAGATATAGATTTTGAACTTTCAGCATGTAGATGATTTTTAATCATTATAATTCGCATTTTCTTTTTTGAAATGAAATCCATCTGAATTTTTGAAATCATACATAGTAATAAATCTAAGTGTAGTCTGACAACCTTGGTTCTTTAGGGATTTAAAGAAAAGAATCTTCATTATGCCTTGATGCATATTATTTTTTCAAAAAGTAATCTTTCTATTGAGAAAGCTACAAATAAATATGTTTTACGAAAGTTGACAAACACAAAATTGAAGATTACTATGATTAAAGTGAAGTAAAAAACAACTTCTTTTAACCTTAACAAAATAAGACTATTAGACCTTAACATTTTCTGGTGTCAAACTTTTGCACTATTCAGATGTCTAAGTTCATTAACATTAAGGTGTATATAAAGCTAATTCCTTGTCTACCAATTTTTTAACTAGGAGAAAAGATAAAACATTTTCCAAAAAAATTCAAAAATTTTCTACTATACATTATATTTTGGTAAATTCAATTCCTTATAGAATCTAAATTCTAGTAGTCAGAACAAAGTTTTGTGTCACTTTTGAAAGTATGAAAAAAGATGATAATGTTCTTATATGAAGAAACAAAATATTATATTATACTTTACCTAAGAAATTAAGAAAACTTCTCTTGAGTAGAAAGTTCTTTTATAAAAAATATATATATATATATAACAATTTTAATGGCAATCATATTATCTATTTAAGTATCATATTTTAGAAATTAAAGTTGCCTAAATTTGAGAAAATTTCTTTCAACAACATATCTTTAATTTTAGATTCCAGTATAAAAAAATTAATACCCCCAACAAGCTACAACACTCTTGCATCTCAATAAAGTATTTTAACCCCTAAAAAACCACCCGGTTTTGGAGGTTCCAAAATCCAAAACACCCGGTTTTGACCACCTTGTGAGAACGACGGATTGGACCAAAACAAATTGCTTTTTTTAGACATCCAACCGTAAAAACTTGTACTTTATCTTCTTTAGAAGTACCAATAGAACTTTTAGCCGTTGGATGTTTATCATCTTAGAGATTATAACATTCAAAGTTGCAGCAAAACTTTTTTGGGCATTGCTCAAATGACATAGTCAAAATGGTGCAAAGGGAGATTTGAAGATTTTTACCCCAAACAATTTTCTCATATTTTTTTCCATGTAGGTAATCAAGTTGGGTACCTTCATGCAAAATTTAAGGGACTCATTCCCTTTTTAGGACCTTCATAAAAACGGTTTTCTTGAAGCACGTCTAAAAACGTTGATATCGTACCAACATGTATGACGTTACGTATACTTGGTTTTAGAAAAATCCAAACAGTGGTTAGGTGCCTTTATTAGTTTTTTATTTTTGGGCGAAATTATTTTTGAAAATTTTCAAAATCTCAAATTTTGACGAATTTTGAAAGAAATAATTCAAAAATTTGAAGCTTGTCTTTGAAATTTTTGGAGGCCGCCCTTATAAAATTGGTATATTTTTTGACTTGGGTCTCTTTGGTATTTGAGTGGTGATTTGGTTATGAACATATTTCAAGATTTTTTTTAAAAAAAAACCTAGTTTTAAGCTGCCCGTTTTGGACTTGAAACCTAAAATTTCTAGATGAAGGTCTTAAAATTGGAATTTGGCTTTAAAAATTTTACCACATACACTTTGCAGTATAGGGAGCGTCCAGTAAAAATCTTAGGCAAGAATATTAATTTTAACCCCTTCATCTTGGCTGCCCAAAATTGGAAAAAGTCGTTTTGGCTTTCCTGGACTTTAGGGATTAACAATGCATGATGAAAATTTACATTGTAGGAGCTCTCAAATAATTCATTGTTAGACAAGGGAGTTTTACGAATTGATCCCTTCCATATTTGCAATACTACATGCAGTATCATTTATCAATTATGTTGGATATTAACCCCTAATTGGCCAAAGTCCTAGAATTTGCGTTTTTGAAATTTGGGCAGGTTCCTAAAAATTAAAATTTACTTGAAATTCTTTGAATTTTTTTGTGGAAAAAGGTTTTTTCAAAAGATTTATGGGGATATTTATTTTTATTTTTTTTGGATGAAGTGAGAAAAAGTTATCTTCCTCTGAGCATAATACGCCCTTCCACGGGCAGGCTCTCAGCCACTGCAAATGCAGCAAAACTGCCCAAAAACTGCCCAAAAACTGCCCAAAAACTGCCCAAAACTGCCAAAACCTGCCCAAATCTGCCTAAAGACGAAACTTTCAAATTCCACCAAAATTCGAGATTTTTGTGTTTTCCAAAAACAAAACCTATATATAGAAGAGGACTAGAGCATGTTTCCACCGTTTGGATTTTCAATCCAAGAATGTTTCATATGCTATTTTTATTGTAAAAAACGGCCTTTGTATGTGAATTTCAGCATACTCCCTTGTGGAAATTGATGATTTTCTCAAGGTTCTACACCTTGCATGGGTATGAGATTTTGTGGACATGTACCTTACTCACCTAGGAACAAGAATCCAAAGAGGCGCCATCCAATCTACTCAAAAAAATGGTTTTTTTGGACCCCAAAATACTGCTGTCCTCTTTTTGCAGGGTGAAAAAAACTTTTTTTTCAACTTTGAATGTTATGATCTCTCAAATGGTAAGGAATGAGAGTGTAAGATTTGACAGGCACATAGACATAGAAGTTAGATACAAGATCTTACGGTTGGATATACCAAAATTGGTTTCAATTTTACACTATCTAGCTTGCTTTCAAAAGAGGCTATTTGGTGGCAGTTTTGAGCTAAAACACCCTTGGCCATTTAGGGGTTAATCATCTTCTTTGCGGGCCTTTTTTTATTTGGTTCCAAGTATGGTAGACACACCTAAAACCACCAACTTAAGCAATCTGACATTTATTTAGCAATTCAAAAAAAAATTCAATATATTCTAATCTTCACAATAGGATTTCATGAGGAATGCAAAAATTTGCAATATGAGATTTGCAATTCTCAATTTTATAGAAAACCCAGAGTGCAAAGTATTTTGTGATCCATTTCTAATTTAGAATTTACTATGAGCAATAATAGTAGTCCTCAATTTTGCTCACCATTGAACCCAAAACCGTATTATATGATTGTGAGAGTTCACTCATTAGCAAGGTGACCAATAAGCAAATTAGTTCTCCAAATGAGAACTGACAATTTGCTTTTAGAGATTCTGGAGGTTGGTAAGGTCATACTCGGGTGTGGTGGTTTTGGGACTATAGTGATTTTAGGTGCGTCTACCATACCTACAAGTAAGCCTTCCATGTTTGGGATCTGCCATAATATTGTCGTAAGGGGTAGTTGTCAGTCATGACGCTGTCTTCAACCTCCGTAAGTGTCCCATTTCCGTTGCTCAGTAATAGGTACTCCTGTAACTCAAAATTGATGTTTTAAATTTGTGATAGATTATAGAAATGTGATTCTTGTAGCACACAGGTGTCAATTGTTTATGGTGGCCAATAGGTCACCTGTGAACCTAGTGTGATAGAATATTTTACAACCAGTGGGACCCGTGCCGTTGAGCACGTTGAGCTTGGATTGTTTGAGGCCATAACATTCATCAACATGCATTGTAGTAGATAGTGGGCCATGTGCTATTGACCACATTGATATTAGTTTAATGTTATGAATTTTTATGTTAAAAATAAATAAATATATAATATCTTAATCATTCAATGTTGGAATAATGTGGTTTAAAGTTTATAAAAATTCATATGGAAATGTCTATAAGAAAATTTAAAAACTTAGTAAGTCTAATATTAGCAACCGTGACTCTACTACAAAAAAACTAAAGCTTACTAAATGCCCTAATTTAGCACATTTGGGTGCGTCAGGAGGAGTCTGGAGCTTGTAACCCACGGGCAAGAACAGGTGCCGTGTAGGTTTGACATGAATAATTTTTTAAAAATGAGCAGAGGTGTTGAAAAATTTGTTATTTTGTCAAACATGCTACACAAAATTTAGTGAAATATTTGGAATTTCTTAAAATCAAAATCAAAATCAAAATCAAAATCAAAATCAAAATTGTGAAATAAATTAATTAAATAAAAAAAGGTGTCATCAGGAATATGTTTCCAAATTCGGTGGGCCAAGCTATCCAGAATCCCGAACCAAAGTGATCTGGGTAAACAACACAAACAAGCAGTTCATTGTCTTCACAGAGCAGGCAGGTGAGTATGATCAACAAGGGAATCGTGTTCCGTCTTGGTCCAGGGGCCATCAGCCGGTAACTTTCTCCACACGCCGAGACTTTCAGACATGGCAAACATCTTGATCGATTCTTCAAATGACTCAACTCTACCAGCCCTACTTAATAATATTGTATGTCACTCTCTTTCTTGTTCTAGAACAAAATTATTCTTGAGTGAACCATGGCTCGTTTTCAGTTGATCCTTGGGAAGACCTCGAACGAGATGGATTTGAGAACAACTCCGTAGACTCCACCGTGTCTCGAGTTTGCCTTCAAGTTTCTAAGCTCCGCAAGATATCACCTATTGTGTAAAAATGAGCTCAACACTGAGAAACACTGGAACAAGACTTGCTCTCTGGTAGACTTGAGCTGCCTATGAGAGGGAGCTGGGATAAATTATGCTCACTTCTGATGATAATGGTTCAGTTATCTTAGTGGAAATACTTCTCAGATTAGGCATTCAAAGAACAGGCTGAATTAGAAGGACGTGAGTTTAGCAAAGAAACCCTGACCTCTCTAAAGCTGATGCTATAAATTTGTTCTCGTCCTTTCTGCAAGTCTCTTCAGGTTTCAGTGTCGTTGAATTTGAGAGGTGAATTCAGGGATTCGCATAAATCTGTCGTTGGGCACATGTTAGTATATACTACCCACAAATAGATACACAGTGAAGTGTAGTTTTAAAGCAGCCCCACATCCAATTGCACTCAGTAGTACATAGATTTACTTTGAGCCTTTCAGTGTCAGGTGTTCAAAATACCAAGTGTGTCGTTCACAGCGTAGACACAGCTACTCAACATGGTTTCTGAATTATAAGCAACTATGTCTTACAAGAACAGCGCTGCCCATCATACCTTGCAATCTAGGTGCCCCCGGAAAACATCAGACATTATGTTTCGTAACGACATCAAATTTATGAGTTACCCTGTATGATACAATGCCAGATTGCATACGCACAGCGACATACTGATCGTTATGAGCTAGAGTTTGTGCAAGAAAATGGTCAATTTGTCTCTGTGTATGTCTAGACAAAGTGCATGCAAATGTATTAATCTACTCTGCTGGCTCTGGCTGTCTGGAGCCTCTGCTTCAAAACGAAGGAATATCTAACACAAGAATCATTCTTAACGTCTATATTTCTAGACATTGTTTGCACAAAGAAAAAGATTCAATCAATTTCAGTGTCATTGAGTAGCGACAGTCGGATACAAGACACATTCATATCAGTGATGTGTCAATCAAGCCTTGCTAGACAGAAGCATTATTCTGAAATCGCATGTGCAGGTTACCCCACAGTTCCTACCACTATTTGGTTTTGGATGTAAGTGCACCTTCTACTGAATGTTATGTAAGGTGCCTGCAGGTAAGTGCATTCCTCTTCTATTATATGATACAGTTTGTAGACATGAACATCATGTCTACCTCATCTCTTCTCGAACCCTTCCCACTCTTCATTTACAAATCTATGTATCTAGTAAATCGGGAGAAAATTTGTCACTCCAACAGCTTGCTTCCAACTGGTTACCTATCTGTCAGTATGGTACACGTTTGCAACTTAGGAGGTTGCCGTCATATTTTATGTACAAGATAATCGGTTTGTGGGTTGCGTATCACCACCCTCCGTCGTATTAGATACAGGATTATGTACTCATCAGTCTTCACTGAAGTCCTAGGATCAGAAATAGAATGGCGAATGTTGCAACGATGCCATATGTACAATAAGATCCACCGCTCTGTGACTGCACACACGAAAACCTAATGTGAGATGATAACAGACAGCAGAAATGCGATTCATACTACCACAACTACCCGTTGCAATAATTTAATGGTAATAACACACTGAAACACTTTCGGCAACGTACCTGTAACCCCATTCGTTGTCAAACCATGCCACAAACTTCAAGAACCCGTTGTCCAATGCAAGCCCAACTTTGACATCAAGTATGCTCGACCTGAACACCCAGTGAACAGAGATTCTCGTTACAAACTTTCACATGTTAATCAGACACATGTTATTCTAGCGTGCGAGCTTCGTCCACTTTCGACAATCGTGCAGCTGCTTTTTGCACAAAGGATGCAGATCAGTATAGACACACGAATTGCACGAATTGCACGAAGTCGATTTAAAACAATGCACCTTCAGTTCACATAACTTTGGGTAGCAATCTTACTTGATGTGCCCGAATTTGCTCCCAGAACTTCGTCTCTTCATCCAGTTTCTCATTAGGCACGGTCTGCAATATGCATTTACAACTCCTTTGTTATCAAATTCCAGCATTCATTCCTTGAATATATGTGAAAAAAATGTTAAGATCCCTGCTCCAGATACGATACACTCTTGGAAGTTCTGCGACTCATAAGCATGCAGCAGCTGCTAATGATCTCAATTTGACCTAATCTTTTTAGAGGCTCTTTGACCATGTCTGAGCATTCACAATATCACCCTAATCTTCAGCCCCAAACTGACAACACGGACACATTAGATCATCTTAAAAAATGAAATTTCTTGTTAAAAACTCTTTGAACCAAATCCGATAGCTGGGATAATAACTGCTTAGGTCTCCATCTCAAAAACAAATTATCTCTAAAACTACCCGTAGTTCACAACTCTAAATTGCACATCCTCAACCTGAATTGCGTATATCCATCAGAACTTACGTGACGGCATGCAATTCATAAAGAAGGACAATCCACATATTCTCAATCTCATAAACCATCCATCCAATTCGCCATTCAAAACCTCTGGAGGGCTTCACTAATCTCACCATGTTCAAATTTTGCACATGACCAATCCAACAATGATCGGACATCCCACTCTCACCAAATCACACAAAAACTAATTTCAGCCAAAACTTCGAAAAACTCAAAATCCAATAATCCCAAAATTACAAGAATTCACATCACCAAAAAACAACACTGCCAACACTGCAATTCCCCAAACCAACCTGCGAAGCAAGCCCCGTCGCCGAGGAAGCCACCACGGAGAGCGGGCGCGAGGAGCGCGCCCACACAACATCGTTCCCGTGATTCAGAGCTCCTCCGCGCGCGCCCCACCTGAGCGAGGTCCGCAAACAGTCCCGCAACTGATAGCCACAGCGCCATGACCCTTTTGATGCAGATTCAAATTTTCTGAGGAATAATCTTCGCAGAAGCCCCTGCATGCTACACAAAGATGACGAAGTTAGATACAGAATCGTCGAGAATCGCCTCAAAAAGAGCAACGGAGATGGGGAACTGCAGCTTGCATGAGGGTACCTCGGCCTGCATGTCGACGTGTCTTAGCATGGTTGTCTCCTCGACGGATTCCGGCATGGAACCGTTGAGTGAGACAAACCATGCTCATTTGTATAATAGACTAGTGGGACCCGTGCCGTTGAGCACGTTGTCATTAGATTAATATTAAGGACTTTTAGAAAATTTAAAATTAAATATGAAGTATATTATATCCATTCCTCTGTGATGGATTTTGAATTCACATAGACAGTACTGGTTTATTTTACACGGCTGTCTTTGTTGAATCCCACGAACATATACTGCATGGTGTATATACCCTAGTGAACTTAATTACAGGTTCATGACTATGATGTTGGCTTATAAGACTGTGTTCAGTTAGCCACCAGAAGTGTGTGCAAGCACAATTGACTTACAGTCAGCATATTCTATATCACAGTCAACATATTATATGGTTTAGGCATACAAGAACCTTCTTTTAAGTGTGTAAATAAATTTGTATTAATCCATCTATAATTTTAAGATAACTCTAATAAAAAATTAGTAAAAATTTACATTAGCACTCTATGTAATTTAGTAATATCAATTTTTTTTTTTGAAATTTATAAATACTAAAAATTAATTTCATATTAATACTTGTTTTTTAATTTATTTGTTATTGAGTAGTAATTTGCAATAATATATTGAATAGTATATATTTTTGGAATAGTAAATGGAAAAAAAGAAACAAAGATCTGAAATTTTGAAAAAAAAAAAAAATGGAATTTTTATTGCAACAGAACTTATGAGATACTGTAAACGGATTTTCCTCAAATTGATGATTTAGAAACAACAAACGTGATGTCCAGAGCATAGAGTCTGAGCTTGCAATTGCAAACACTTCACTGGCGCCATTCTATCCTCTTGAGCTCCTTAATGTGATACAGCAGATGATTCTCAATCAGTCAATATGTTCACCAATTGTGAAAGTGGAACCACAAAAAAACAAAACCTAAGTGCATTTCAAGAATCGTTGACAGTCAATCATTGCAATTCATAATCAACACTGTGACCATAGCAATGTCAACAGATCCTTCTAAATTCTCACAACACTCTAAGAAATCACAAATTAAAAATATAAATAAAATATAAATCTCCAAACCGCTCCAAGACCTACACCAGAATCCACTATTCAGTGACTGTTCAACAAAAGAGAGGAAAAACAAACTTAAAAAATATATTAAAAAAATAAATCTCAAAATCCTATCTACAGAAGATAACAACAGCTCAAACAGCAGAATCAGCTTCAAAGCCATAGCTCAAACAGTAAAACAATTGGATCCTCCAAATGGCGGACCCCTCCGGCACTGTACCTAATTCCAACTCCCCTTTAAAATGCCATATAATACACCTCACACAACTCACATCTCTATTCATTCATTCTCTAATCCACCATCTCACAACAGCTCAAAACTCCATCACCCTAACGTCAAACCAATCCAACACAGTGCACCTCCTAGCTACCACGAACGCCACAAACAAAACTCCCAGAAAAACCTCGACAAATAACAGAAATGCTCCCCCACACTCCACGTCGCTAATCAAACACATTCACAGTACCATAACCAGAATGGCCATTCAATTCATTCCACCGCAATATCACCAAGAGCACAAAACACCACAAACTCCAACAAACTCCTAGTCAAGCTCCCAGTGAACATCCTCCAGAATTGGATCAACACAAGCAAGCGAGGGATTGAGAGCGGAATGACTTACGAGAAATGTCGAGTCGCACGGCTGTCGTCCGGGAGCCTCACTCCATGAAACTGGAACCCGACGAGAGCAGTGAAGCTGAGTCCACAAGTGCAAACGAAAAAGCTTAAGCGGTGCAACTGAACCAACGAACACCACAAAGTCCAGGCAGACACAGTCCACGACTCCACCAAGCTAGCAACTTTGGTTGCCTAAAGTAAACATGGGTCGGGAGAGAGCTCACCAAGGATGAGGCAGCGCTTCTGGAGTGCAATCTGAGCACAATCTGGGCGCAGTCTGGGCCAACCTAGCGCCTTGGCGAGGCGGATAGAACCAAGTGTTGTTGTAGGAGTTAATTCCGAGCTGCTGTTATTGTAATCGTAGTTGTTGTTGCTATTATTGTTAACAACATCCCGCATGCCTGAGAGAGCAGATTTCAGCTCAAGGGTTTGGGTTTCCAAAGCTTTGATTATGCTTCCCAGCTGCAGACTTTCTGAACACACAATACACACAAAGGAAAGAAAAAGAAAAAAACACAGCTTAGCACCACCTTTCAATCCACAAACACACGATGGAATCCTGCAGTGAAAGAAACTAGTAGCAGTAAAGGAGCCTCGTACACTGGCCAAGAGGTCATAACAGAGAAATCATCCAACAAACCCAAGACGTTGGAGATCTACCTTTAGCTCTGGCATGAGAAAATTCACGCATAGCTGCAGCCACTTCAGAAGCAGCGGCAGCGGCAGCATTACCTGCTAGTGCAGCTTCATTTACAAGTGGCTCAACAGGTAGTCCTTCGGTATGTGGAGATATCTTTTTATCCGTTTCACCGTCATCTAGAAGAATACTACGCACCCACGATTTGAACTTTGGAAGTATATACGCCTGAATGCTTGAACACAGCAAACTCAATGAGTACACTTTCGAACAAATATTGTGGATAGAAACTTCCTGCACTAAGAACTATCATGACCTTCAAACCACGTGCATCATCATCCTATACCACTATACACGTAATCCTCCAAGCAAACGCATGACAAACCCAGTTCTCAATACGTGTGCTGATGAATTGGACAAAAAGGTGAAACTACACTGTCTGTCCCGCTTTATAAAATAACATCTCAATTAAGCCATGTAATACACACCTTTGTTACAACTCCTGCGCCGGCACCTGCTGCCACAATTACCCCCAGACCAAGCAGCTTCTGCCCCCAGCTCAATTCACGTGGTTTCTGTGCTACTACCACTTGCTGAGCTGGAGCAATAGGCTGGGATGAGGGAGCCTGCGCTTGCACATCTGTTAAAACCATAATATGTTAGAACGCTTTGACAACGCAGTGTCCCTGCATTTTTGCCAAACATAAGACTCGGCGTTCCCTGTGTGCAGACGACAACTTCAACAGCACGCAGGGAGTCAAAACGGATAAAATACCTTTCGCTGCCGCAGCAGTTGCAGCTGCCTCTGAAGATGAGGGATCCTGAGCAAACGACAAGCCACGGTTACTAATTCCTTTAATTAAAATGGCAAAACCATCTTGAATATCAATCACCACAGTGATGCAAAAAAAATGTTGTCACACCCCACATTGTTCATTTCCGTCATGTGAAAACACCAGATGCTTTGCAAACAATATGTTAAGTTGGAATAACACAAACGCCATTACTCCTATTTCATTAGAGCTAGGAACCCAAATTAACCCAAATATTTGCTGCACCTAACCCCAGTTTCAGAAAACAACCCCTAAAGACCTGCTTGCAAACTACTTCCAGGATTTCCAAGCATTCTCTACACCGAGCCAGTAAGAAAAATACCGGAACCCTGCAGAAAGCTTCATCAATCTCCTCTCCTGTCAGCCCCTTCCTCTCTAAAAACGACCGTCGATGGACAATGGGCGACCCCTGAACTTTGGGATGCGAAAGAAACTTGACAGCATTGACTACTTGATCTTCCCGAATCGGTTGCGTCTCCAATTTCCACGGATCCGCCTTCGGCTTCTCTACACCCTCTACCGCCACTCCGGCCCCAGTCTCTGCACCACACAACCATCCACAAGATCAAAAAACCATCACCCTAACCTCACAACAGCTCAAAACTCCATCACCCTAACCCATAGAGCTCATCGAAATTGCCCCAAAGCATGTTGCATGTGCATGGAAGTCGTAGCGTGGAGGCGGATCAGGTAGCACTGCAAGAATGTGTCGCCTTCTTTCTCCATCAAACCGTTCGCAACTGCACCCTGCGCGCCACCATTGTCGTAGCGGTCCCCAAGGCACATGTTAAAGGTGTGAGTTGTCTCCTCGACAGATTCCGGCGTGGAACCGTCGAGTGAGACATCCATGCTCATTTGTATAATAGATAACAAAAATTGTGTTGAAGCGGTATGAATTCTTCAAAGGATAAACTAATATAATTCAACTCATACCATTTTCTCTGCCATTTCCCGAAAATGAAAATATCTACAGAAACCGGAGCATATTTCTGAAAGGCTGCTTAATTTTATTCTTAAAAGTGTTGTTCTAAGTCAGTTATTAAAAAGCGTGGTTGAGTATGGCAATGACCGTAAAGCCAATCAGACCACCACCTGCAGCAGCTCCCTACATCCAAAATTTAGAAGGTTTGAACTCCTTCCACAAGGGTTGTCCAATGTTGTGTGAATTTTTTTTTTTAATTATTTTAAAACAACATAGTAACCCATAAATATTTTTGGAGGTTTTGACATTTATTAGAAATTAATTCTAAGTTACAAATATTTCACATCAGTTGCTTCTTTAAAATAAAGAAACTGCCGTAATAAGTGTTATTTGTCATGAAGCAATAAACTCACCTTCTTTCTCACCTAAATTGTTTTTTTAAATCTCACTTTATTCTTTACCTCATTCATATATATGATTGGAGGACCTCACTGCCATGATGCTTGATCCACTTATTGAAGTATTTGTTTCAATACATACTTTTTGGATTTTAATGCTAGAACCTTGGGTTACTTACCAACTTTCTAACAGAACATAATAAATTCTTGGACAACTTTGCATTGTATTTGATTTTCAGTGGCATGCATAGCTACTTTGCAAGAAAGGGTTAGATGTGCCACTTACACTGGAAAGCTACTTTTCACAAGTGACCATAAAGGGGTCTTGTACCAATGGAATGTTGATGTGCGTCACTTACCATATCCCAAGTAATTTTGTATTCTTCCTGATGTCTACTTTTATATATATATTTATATTTATATTTATATATATACTTACATTATTACTTAGTGCAATTTGAGTTATTACTGTAGGATGCAACAAATGTAATATTTCATGATGGTCTTGGAATACCTATTAACGTGATTCAAGGAGCAAATCGTGGAAATGATATTTGGTTGGGCTTCTCGAATGGAGAAATCGCAATAATTAACATCGAAAACAAAACCGTTGGAACTCGATGGAAAGCTCACCCTGGAGGAGTGTCCTGCATTGTGGCGATGATTAACTCAGTCTGGTCTGGTGATTTCTATTTGCACAGTAGTATCCCCTTTGCTCTTGTCAAAACTAATTGATCCTCTAATTTTTAACCCTTCACAACCAGGCTAACTCTTTCACTACCGAGCACCATTGGACTTAGCGCGTAGTAAAATATAAAATTTATGCATAATATTACTGTTATTCTTATTGGAATTTATTATGCTTATGCTAAGTTCCACATGAGCTTACATACATACATATATATGATTGATTAATATAAAAATCAATAATTTTAGTTAAAGATTAAGAACTCTTTTAAAATAATTTTCATCCTTCATAGAAAATGACAATAGGAGTTCAGTTATTGATGATTAAATATTCATTACTATGTTATTCATTTACTTTCAAAATAAAATAATAATTATAATGAAACCAAATACTTCAATTAATTTCTAAAACAATCTCTGAAAGTGCCTTGGGCATAAATGGAAGTAAGATGTTGAAATCCATATTGTACAATTTTTTAGTAGACATTCTGATGTGGATTCCATATGAATTCATGAAGCTTCAAAGATTTAAAATCACAATGTCATAATATCAAAATTGGGTTCAAGCTTGAAAGTTGACATTTTAGTGTTGGTATGTTATTAAATATACTAAAAATAAAATTTATATTAAAGTTTTCTTCATCATCATCTTAAAAACATATTGGTGCAAAACTTTAAAATGAAAAGAAATAGTTAATCAATAATTTTAAGTCATGAAAATTCATCGAATTATCCAACAAATGCATTAAAAGCTCTAAATTTCACAAAGGTAAATACAGTCCAAAATCGTACCCCTTTGGTTCAAAATACTTTGAAACCTTCACAACATCTGGTATTGAGCTTAAAGTTTTTGAAAAAAAATTTAAAAAACATCTATTTGAAAACTAAAACAATAAACTTCACTGAAATCAGACTTTGGATGGAAAAGAAATGGCCCTTCGAAATCTTTGTCATCCAAAGTGTCAAAATTAACATCTGGTGCCATCACAGGGTTCAATGAGTTTTATGTGAGAGGGTTAAAAGTCCTTTTAGATCAATTCTTTGATTCTTGTGCAGTTGGAAGTATTTTAATGTCTAGTATTGAAAATTGACAGGTGGAGTTGATTTTCAAATCAGGAAGTGGGGGTTGTTAGGAGAGGTTTTAATGGCATATGGTCATCATCACACTTCTGTTAGGTGGCTTTGCATGGTGCGTAAAGAAGAACATGGTACGGAGATGCAAATGTGGAGCAGTTCTAACGAACCTGAAGTTTCAAGATGTTCAGTTCTTGACAACAAATTGCAACACAATATCCTTGGTGATGTTAAAAAAGGAAAAGGTAGATCACAAGCTTTATTTCATAAAATGGACAATGACATAAATGTAGACATGGTTTGCAAAAGTATCATTGTATATAAAGTATCAAGAGGTTATGATAAATTTGAAGTCCAAATTTGAGCGTCTAAAAATTATGTAAAAGGTAATATGATATAGAATATACTTTCAATTTCAAAACCTGTCACCATAAAAATAAAAAAGGTGTAAGTTGTGAAGTTTTTATATAATTCCGTTATACATTTTTTTGCTTTGAATAATAGTAACATGGGAGGTTTGCCCAAAAACATTCCATGAAAAAGGTAAAATATATGAAATTATGAAAAATAAAAAACAAAAAATAGAATAAATTAGTTTTTGCAAAATTTTGTTATTTCTAAACCATTTAAGGTCATTTTTATTGATTTTTTGCTTCTTTTTCAAATTCTTTTTTATTTTTTAATTTTATTTAGGAAACTCGGTTTTTTAAAACAAACCTTATTTTTTTTCTCTTAAATAAATGTTTGTTTATCAAGTGGCAAACCTTGTATGGTATTGAGGTATTTTTATTCATTTCAAATCACATTTTCAACTTCAAAATTAATTGTAGTAAGAGAATGTTGTAAATTAGGATATAGAAACATGATATCTTACGATTTTCAAACTACATGATTTACAATGTAACTAAGTAAATAGTTTTAAAAAACATGAATCCATCCACATCATATCAATGTGTAAATGTCAATTCATTATGATTTAACCACAATCAGCCGTGACCATTTCTCACCATAAACACTTCAAAAACTATCATTTTACAAGTAAGAGTAAAAAAACCAAACATAAATTGTTTTTGCATCTTTAACTGTAGGATCCAACTTAAGAATCCTAGAAGATCATGCACAAGAAATTTCAATAAATTTGATAGAGTGGACTAGAAAATTATAGAGTTTGGAGCAAATTTGTATTTTTATTTTATCTTTTGAAAACAAGATTAACAAGCTTTGACTTCTCTTTGTCCAATTTTTTGCACTATACAAGTTAGAGGTTTCGCACTAAAAGAATGTGCACAATATTAGTTACTTGTGCACCAAATTTTAGATTCAACAAAAAGGTGTAGCATTGTAAAAAACATTGTTTAAGGTACACAAGTTCATGTAATTGTTAATACTCATTTTATTTTTTGATAAACTATTTCTTCTTAGAATAAAAACCTAGAGGGTCAAAACACAGGCTTATGTCTATTCTTGAAGTATAATTTTTTTTTAAATAAAATAAAATAAAAATTATGCTATTAAAAAAATTGTGCTTGTCTAAAAAAATGATAAAGTTTGGCTTCTTATAGAATGAAAATCCTGCACAATTAAGAATTTGTTTGTTGATAATCTCAAAGCCAATCATGTTAGGTACTTGCATTAAAAATCCCAAAGGTAGTTGAAGGGTGTATCAAAATTTTGGAGTTGCCCAAGAAGTAAGGAAAACCACTTTGGGCACCATAAATATATTTTCTAATTTTAGTGCAAAAAAATATATATTCTCACAAAGCTTTTGCAATTCCATACGTCCACACAGATTTCAGAAACTCACATCCAAAATTGACATCGGAAAAACCTGCCAAAAATTTCAGAAAGCCCATTCTAGGACTTTGGCCTTTTAGGGGTTAATGCATTTCTTATGATTAGAAAGTATTCCACAATATACAAACTAAAGGTACATTTTGATTCACTCCCTTGTTTTTGAAACTTTGTTTGTAAAATGTATATTTTGTAGTGTATGTTATAATTGTTTTATTTTATCAAGAGAATTCTAAAGTGATAATGTTTTTGCAAAAGTGATTGAGGATGAATTTAAATAAGATATTCTGTGTCACATATATGATTTATATATGATTGACCAAAATAAATCGAAAAAGGTTTGTATCATAAAACTAATGTTGGTTGCATGGAGGCAATCAAAACTCTAAGTTTGCATACATATGATACATAATGATTGTATTTTAAGGAATAATCACTGATATTCAGTATGATTCAATTATTGCAATCCAACAACCATAGCCAGCACATAGTATATCTATTTTAAAGAAAAAATAAATGTAATTTTGAATTCAATATTGTTGTAATTTTTAATAAAGTACAGGCCACACACTTGCCGTATTAGTTCTTTGTCAAGTTGGAAAGGGTACTGTATGGAGTGGTAGTGAAGACAACTTGATAAAAGTTTGGAGCATATTGGATATGTCTGTAAAACAAACAATGCACGGACACAAAGGACCAGTTTGTAGTATGGTTGAAATGGGCTTCCGTGTATGGAGTGGATCTGCAGATGGATCTATATTGGTTTGGGATGCATTGTCTTATTCGCTTCTATTTTCCTTAGGTCATCAAGGAGGGTATGTGCACATTATAATCAATTGCATTTTTTAACATATGTTTATATATTTATATTTATATATGTGCATTATATTGCTAGTATTTTCTACAACATTTGAAATTATACAAGACTTCCTTCCTTCCCGTCTGTCCCTCCTTCAAATGCAATGTAAGGACATAATGTGCACAGGTATGTTAAATCTATGATAAAAGCAGATTGGCAACTGTGGGCATTTTCTTCCGGGAAGAACATTAAAATTTGGGCTGCAGCAAGTTTGTGGGGGGATTCAAAATTCCAAATTGTCAAACTCAAAGAAAAAATGAATAATTTTTCAAAAGATAAAGAAATGTATGATAAAAAAAACATGAAAGCTAAGGTCATGAGCAAGCCATTTAATTAAGAAATTTAGAATTGAATAGTTCAAGTAGATTAGTACCATTACTATAATTTATATTTTTTATAATACTTTCAGGTATCAAATGCTCAATGTATTAATTCTTGATAAATTTTTTTCCTTATTTCAGAATAATTTATACACTCATTCAAGAAATATACTTCATTTACAAATTAATAATATATCAAAGACTTGCAATAGATATATCAAATTTTAATCAAAAATACTGGAAACCTATTTAAGTACTTCACTATAATAAAATCTACATAATAAATTAGTTCATTATTAAATTATATTAATGGAGGACATTGATTTAATAGTAAAGAATGTAATTATTGAGTTATGATAATAATAAAATTCAAGTACTTAAATAAGTTTCAATGTTTGATAGCACTTCTCAATTTATGTTACCAAAAATAGTTTTTGTTTAATTGTTTATAAGTTACAAGCCATTTCTATGATAAATATTACATGAAACCTAATTTATAAATTTTTAAAAAATATTTAAAAGTTTTTAGAACTTGAAAGGTTGTTTATGTGCTGTTTAAAATACTTCAATTTTTTTTTTTGGGACAAAATCTAATTATTATGTGTCTCTATGTTTCTTTATACAATGCACGTTTTTTATGTTTTTAAAAATCTTGAAAACTACAAAATCTCTTTAATTTACATATTTCTAATTTTGAGTGTAAAATTGGAACTTCAACCAACAGCCAATGGACAAACACACTTTTAGCTCATTACAGATATTGTATACATCGATTGTGTAATTTCCAGAAAAATGATCATTCTGACATTCTTCATATTTTCTTAATCAAATTTCTTTTAATTTTATAATTCTTTATGATGTAAAATGCTTTAAAACTATTGTTAATTTATCAATATAAAAAAGCTTTGATAAAATGGACTTGGAGTCCTATTGTTGTTTATAGAAATGTATTTGTGTTGGCGCCTACAATGCCAATGATTTGTGGTCACCTACTAAGCCTCTGCATAAATCAATATTTTATAAAATTAAATGAAAAAAAATCTTATGCAATTTATCACAAAAAAAAAATTATTGGGGATGGATTTAAATACATATATTTATACTTGAACATGTCAAAAGTTCCCTTAATAAAATAGATGTATATTTTAGATTAATTTTAAAAATATCTTGTAGTTGACATGGGTGCCATGAAATTTAATTTAACATAATCTAAATTTTAAGTTGAATAATCAATAAACATATAAGCGCTTGGTAGTTTCTTTATATATAGTTTGTAAAAGCTAAGTGGTCTCTTTATATTTGGTATGTAGGAACTAGATAGTCTTTAAACTCAAGGAATGTTAGTTCAAAGATGGAATGACAACAAAACTAGTTTTCCCTGAATTAAATACCTCCAAGCTTTTAGAAATCAAATAGAGTGAAACCACCAAAATCTTTTATATCTTTCGATTATTTAGAAATAATAATGACAATATTTTAAAGCATTATTCATCGTATCTTTTGATAACTCAAGATAATATTAAGGATAGATCTTTTGTATAAAATCACACTAGTGGAAAAGGTGCACAACTACACCAAAGAGGAACACCAAATTGTGACCAATTACACCGAATATTTCAAATTTTTGGTGTAATTGGTCAAAGTTAGGTGTTCACCTTTGGTGTAGTTGTGCACCTTTTCTACTAGTGTCATACTTATTGCTATCTTTTTTGTATGTTTGTAAAGTGTAGATGATCAGAAGTATAAATCAACTTACTTTAGTGGATAGAAATGTGTATTAAACATTAACCCACTAATATGAAATTACCTTCTTAAATATGATTTTGAATTCCAGTTGGTTAGGCAATAATACTTTTTTCTAAATAATAACATGTAAAGATAATCAAAATTCTTCCTTGAATTTCAAATCTCCTTAAAACAGATAGATGCTGAATCAAGAGAAAATCAACTACAAGAATCTATGAATCAAATGAAACAGGAACACGAGTTACAGCTTGAATTTAATAAGAAAAAGGATGAAAAATTAATAAAAAATTTGATGGAAAGACTTTCTAACCTTGAAGTTATTGAAAAATATTTAAAAGACAAAAACTCAACGCTATTAATTAAAGAGGAAAATCTAAATGCTCTTTATGTGAACCTCAAAGATGAAATGAATTTGCAAGCACAATCAAATAATAAATTTCAAATGGAGAAGGTAAAATTCCATTTTGAGATATTTTGTTCATTCTGCTTTTTTCAATATTAGTATAAGACTAGGTTTTAAAACATACACATACAAATATTTTTATGTTCATATGTAAGTTTTTGTCATCCTTTATCTCTCTTTTCTAATATGTATAATGAAAAATTATTAACAAGTAAGAACTCATTTTTCATCTATTGGTAAATTTTCACTCGTGGCTCTAAAGTTTTCATCAAAGTATTTCTACATTTAAATGAATTTCATCATTACATATAATTTCTACAAGATATAAATTTCAAAAAGAACTTTAAAAGATATTGCAATCATAAAACACTTCTATTATTAGGAGTATACATGTTGAAGATGGAATATGTACAAATGGTTAATAAAAAATAATGTTGCTATGCCATTTATGATATCAATGGATTACAATTTAATGTACATGGATTTTATACATCTCTAGCTCTATTACATTTAGCTTGTTTTTTTCCTTTTATATTTCTAGAATTACCACAATCTGCTGCACTAATAGATTTGCATTGATTCAGTTTTTATTTTCTGAAACTATTGCTTGTAAGACTGTATACCATAGCCAGTTTGCTATAAATAAAAGTGTAAATAGAAATAAACAAGTTACTAAGTATAGAAAACATTTTCTGTGGAAAGTATAATTAGCAAACTCTTTTATTATTTGCTTGCAACCTTAGACATTCAGTAGTCATGAAGTTGCCACCAATCAGAATCGCATGCATGTGACAGCTGGGACCAACTGGTTCAAGGTTAGAACCCTCTTGGATACCAAAATCACAACTTTGGTGAGTTTAAACAAGAAGTTCTAGACCCTATCTTGGTGGAATAGGAAAGTTAGTGTGTGCAATACATCAATGGAGTTTGACTCGCTTGAACTGTACACAGTATAAAGAAGGTAAAGAGAGCAGGGAGAGGCGGCCACAGTACACAGCATAAAGAAGGTAAAGAGAGCAGGGAGAGGCGGCCAGGATTTATTTAACTTCTACACTCCTTAGCAACCAAAATGTGGTTGCAAGCTATTTTAAGCAGGGTCCCAAAGTGTCAATAATAATTATCAAGTTCTGAGATTCTGGATGTGGATTCTCTAGGTCATTTTGTACATGCGAAGCTTTATTTCATAAGATTCCAATATGTAATGCAAAAGTTATGAATGGTTTAAGGTTTTACATCTCAACACATGCAACTTCAAAAATAGTTTTTATTATTTTTTATTATTTATTATTTATTCATAATTTATTTATTTTCAAAAAAATAATAATAAGAAAAATTATCATCATTTTATAGAGATTCATATTTGAATAAGAAGCTCTGATTCAGCCCATTCCAATAAGTGAGGTAAAAGATATGACAAGTCATGTTGTGCTAGCAGTTTGGTCACGCCTTCATGAAAAACAACTTTAATAGCTTTTTTTGACTTCAATTTTGACAATTTCCTCTTTTATGTGAACAAATTTAGCAATTTAGTTCTTTTTATTTTACATCTTATTCTGATTTACATATCTTTTAAAGATAAAAACCTACAATTTTCTTTTTGAATCTTTGTGTGTAGATTCTCAAGTCATTTATCTAACAGAATATGGAGTTGCCAATTCTAGCTTTGAAAAGCGTATTTTTTGAAAATTCATTGAAGGTGAGATTTCAGCTTTTTGAACAATTAAAAAAAATTGGATTTTAAACTTTAAACATTATGATCTTGCATTTTTTTTGTTTCTTTAATTAAAGATTTGGAAAATAATGTCCGAATAATTAGCTATAAGATCCTACGGTTAAAATTCCAAAAACAAATGTCATAAAATTAAAAAAACTAACTTGTTTCACAAAGGAGTGTTGCAAGGCAGCTTTAAATGTGAATTCGTTGTAGGCATTTAGGAAATAAGTAGGGATATTAGCAAAAACAATATATTTCTATTTTATATACTTGAAAACCAGATTTAATTGATTTTAAATTTTCAATGTGATAATATAGACGAGTCTTGAAACTTGAGAGAAATTTGTTTTTTGGTTGCTAAACCTTATTTCTTCATTTTTGAAAAAAACACTTGATCTTAGATGGTGGCCCTCCCATTTTTGTATAGTGCAATCAACATTATATTACTAACGCTCAAAAGTGAAAGCATCCAATTTATAGACAATATGTTGATTCAACACATATTGGTTTTTGCATCTTTGATTTTTTACATTAAACTTGACCAAACTTGTGACCAACTTGACAAAAAAATTTGGTCAAATGCGTCATGGTTTCCACTAGTGATATCTTCAGTAAGATATTATTATCCTACATTGATTCTATAGATTTTGCTATGTAACTTTAAAATACAACATATCGGATTTATTCATTTTTGGGAAACTAATCAAAAATTGACTTTTTATTAAAATTACAGTTGAATATATAAAATTAAACCCCTAAAGACCCAAGGGTGTATTTGATCAAAACTGCCTCCAAATAATCCCTTTTGAAAGCAAGCCGGATAGTGCAAAATTGGAACCAATTTTGGTATTTCCAACCATAAGATCTTGTATCTAAGTTCTATGTCTACATGCCTACCAAATCTCACACTCTCATTCCTTACCATTTGAGTAACATTTAAAATTGAAGAAAAAGTATTTTTTACCCTGCAAAAGGGGGACAACAATAGATTTAGAATGAGCCTCTTTAGATTCTTGTTCCTAGGTGAGTTTGGTACATGTCCACAAAATTTCATGCCTATGCCAGATGTGAAACCTTGAGAAAATCATCAATTTCCACAAGGGGGTATGTTGAAATTCACATACAAAGGCCGTTTTTAACAATAAAAATAGCATATGAAACATTCTTGGATTGAAAATCCAAACGGTAGAAACGTGCTCTAGTGCCTCTTCTATATATAGGTTTTGTTTTTGGAAAACACAAAAATCTCGAATTTTGGTGGAATTTGAAAGTTTTGTCTTTAGGTAGATTTTGGCAGTTTTGGGCAGAAATTGCTGCATTTGCAGTGGTTAAGAGCTTGCCCAAAGATTGGCTGAAATCTTTAAAATCCCATAACTTTTCCTCACTTCATTTAAGAATTTTTTTCAAAAAAATCCCCATAAATTTCTTGGAAAAATCTTTTTCCACAAAAAAATTCAAAATGTTTTTAGTAAATTTGAATTTTTAGGAAGCTACCCAAAGTCCAAAAACGCTCATTCTAGGACAATGGCCATTTAGAGGTTAAGCATTGAATTGCAAAATTCTAAATATGGTCAAGTTCTAGAGGCATTCAACTTATGAAACCATAGTAAGTGCAATAATCTAAAACTAAATGTTTTAGCAAAATGTTGATTTTCATTGTTAGATCAACATAGAATGTATAAGGATTTTTAGAATTTGATGGAATAAATATTTTCATATAATAAAATTTATATAAAATTCATTTGAATATAAGATGAATATAAAAATCTTAATACATATTTTAACAATAAAAATACGTTTTCAAGAAGGCGGTACTTTGATTTGTACTGAAATAAGAATTTGTTCTTTGATTTGTTCCAATATGAAATTCTGTATCATTCAAATCTAAATTCATTACCATCTTATACTAGATCATACTAGATACTTGTATACCAAATTTTTAATGTACTAAAGATGCTAAGTAATTTTAAAAAAAAAAAAAAAATCTTACTAAGAAAATAAGTCAATAATTCTGCTATATGCAATTTAATTTTTATGAACTTCATTTCTTTTAAGATCTCGATATAAATGGTCAAAATTATAGATTTGTTCTTCTTCTTGAAGTAGATAGGAGATACATAAAAATCAAAAACAAATCCTAACTTTTATGTGAAAATGATTTTCTTGACACTAGCGGAAAAGATATACAATTACACCAAAGATGAACACCAAGCCATGACCAACAACACCAAAAATCTAAAACTTTTGATGTAATTGGTAGTAGCTTGGTGTTCATCTTTACTATAGTTGTACACCTTTTCCACTAGTGTGAACCATATTTAACAAAGTAGGAAGCTCTCACTCTTCTTGAAGTTAAATTTTTGCACTATGGAATTTTTATTTTTTTATATCATATAAACTACATGTATTAAATATCGTGTGAGTAGAGGGATTCAACATATCTTATGAGTAGAGGGAAGCAACATGAGACATTTGAATTTCTCCATGTCAAAGAAAATTTACTAAGGACAACATGACTTTTCTTCTCAACATAGTAATTTTCAAGATAGAGATGTGGTTTAATTGTAACCACAACTTGACAACATATTCCTTCTATACTTCAAAATTGTTGTGGAGGTTTTATAATTATGATATGATTTTTTAATTTTTTAAAATTTGTTTTTATAAATTAATATGTATTAACCATATTATTTAATTTAAATTATAGATTTATCATATGTAAGTATGTTTTAAAGGTACTTGTAGTTTTTTTGAGGAGAACCAATTCTTAGACATTGTTTTTTAAGATAAGTAAAGACTTTTTGTGGGACAAGTTTTACACTCTATCCAATTCAAAAGGTAGACCATCAAAATTTGAGTTCAAACAAAGATGAGAGTCTGAAGTCTACAGCCATAAAGATACTAAAATACACGAACTAAAATCTTTGGCAAGTTATATTTTGAAGCTCCAAAGCCTAAGTTCAACGTCCAAGCTCAATAATTGATTTGCAAAGTCTTTGGAAAAAAATTTGATTATAAAAATTTAAAAAACATAGATGAAGGTGTATACTATAAAAATATGCCCAAAAATAAAACAAATAAGCAATAGATTCATTAAGATGATGAAGTAATGGCTAATAAAATTGACTTATTTTGGACTTATATAGGTCTAATGTCTATGATTGTTAAACTAATCATGAAAATGCATAATCAACACTTTACAACCTAAAAACTTTGTCTTTTTATGCATGTTTTCATAGTCCGGCCTCTTGACAAAATTTGTATTCATATTTTGAGTTGTTGTAAGTGTTGTCATAAAAAGACAATAGAGAGCCACAGACTTTGGACTTTTGTCTCTAGTGTGAAAGTCAAGAGGTCAAACTTTGGGCTTTTGCAATTTGATTGGTGGAATTTGACAGACTTTTGACCTTTGACCTTTGGACTTTGGCCTTTGACAGAACTTTGGCCATAGTGTGAAGCAACCTTTATACTTAAGCATATTTTATTAAATATCATGTAATTATTTGTTAAAATTTTATTTTTATATTTTAGTTTAGAAGTAACTTGACATGTATTCTTTTATCTCTAAATCGATATTCATTTATTGAAATTTATCATACAAAAAAAGCTTTGTACAATAAATTTTTTATACTTTGTCATATAAATTATGAGGACAAATTTCCATTAAAAATTAGAAATTTCATTTATTTTAAATGCATATGTACCCAAAAAAACTCACATTTTATAAGCACTACAAAATTTCTAGAACCTTGCATTAAAATAAAATGAGATTTTAAGGACTAAAAAATATATTAGAGGTGTAAATAACCTATAGATCATTGAGGTGTTAATATGGATCCTTCAAGTGCTATCATGGATTATTGGAGTCTTAGGCATGTAGAAATATTAAGGTTACCTAGTAGCCTTTGGATCATTTAAGTCTTTGATTTGAAAGAGACTTTGGACTTTCCTTACTTTATTAAGATTTTACTTTTGATAGTAACTAAAAGAATTGTAATTTTGATGTAAAAATACAAATGAGTAATGAACAAAGAGACTTACCATTACTTTAATTTTGAAGAAAATAAATAAGTAATAACTTTTACTTAAAATTTTCATTGCAAAACATGATGTGGATCCCTACTTTCTCATCTAAATTTGAATCATTTGTTTATGGGATTTTTCAATTTTGAATTTTATCCTCAACATAAATCAAATAAATTGCATAAACTTTTTGAATTATTATTAATCATCCTTAATCATAATTTTTGTTTATCTTTCAATAAAAAAATTTATTTTTTAATCTTTGAGCAACAATCAAGAACAAAGATTTAGCATTGGATACACTATGAAAAAATTGATACAATAGCTTAAAATAGAAGTCTAAGTCAATTTTTTTTTTAAGAAAAAAAATTGTACTAGGTTAAGTGAGAAAAAAAATCAAAATTAATAAATTTTGGAAAAAATTATAATTAGTTACTTTTAATTTGATATTCATCCAACTTCAATAAACATAAACTTGATAACTAGAATTTGAAAATAGAGATTTAAAGATTAATAGTTCAAAAATATCTTCCAACCATTCTAATTTGTTTTGGATTGCTCTAAATCCTAACGTCAAGTGTTGACTTCTAATAATTATAATTCAAATTTTTTACAAATGTATATATTTCTTTGCTTATCAAATAAATAAATGAATTGATATATGTAAATTATTTGTAGATTTTATTATGATTTTAGAAAGTATAAGAGTGATCAGGCACCACGGCCGTGGTGTAGTGGTTTGAATCATGGCACACCGATGATGTGGTTGTGAGTTTGAATCCCAATGCTAACGTGGTGCCTACTACCATAGTCCACCTAACTATGGTGGGGGGTCTTGAGACTTTGTTGTATGGGTACCCAAAAAGACCTTGGGAGAGATGACATGTTGGTTGTCTTCAAGGCACTTAGTGTAGAAAAGTGTTTACCTTCGAAAGGAGGGAGTAGCTCTAAATTCATTATCCTTCCAGTGGCCATCGGATTAGTGAATAGAATGAACAACACTATATTCACGTCGGCCCTTCGAGGCCGGAGTTCTTCTTCTTCTTATAAGAGTGATCCAAAATTTTGGTATCAAAATACACACTTCAATCAAATATGCAATATAATATTGTATTGAATTATGTACTTTGCTCGAAGATATGTTGAATTTATGAATGACTATTATTGGGACATAGTTGAAGATCCTACATTTCATAAATCAATGAGGACAACCTTTCTTTTATTATATTATTTTAACTAATAAATGACAATATCTCAAAAGATGTTTCAATAAATTTTTAGATGTAAACAATTTCATTGTAACCAGAATTTATGAATCTTGTATTTTTCAACCATGATATATAAACTGATCAGATGGTAAGACTAATAATAACAATCTTGTACAAGGATTTAACAAAAGGAACTTAATTTCCATTAGCAATCAAACATGTGATCATAAGTTTTCCAAACAATTTGTAACTTGAATTATGACCACATTGTTGAGATAGAGCAGATGTTAATTTTTTAATCTTACAAGCTTACATCTTTCAAGCTCAACAACTTCAACATTCACTTAAGCTTTACTTCATGCAAATAAATAGATCAAATTTTTCCTTCAACCTTTATTTTCTTTGCTTCATATTTCTCCTTCGTATTTCTAATTAAAAACCTTTTAACATTGAATAGTGGAGATTCTAAAGATAATCTTTTTAGGACTTTTGCTTATTCTATTCAAAACAATGAAAAGCAACAACTTTTTATACTAACATCGTTAGATCAAGGTCATGAAAGTACGGAAGTTTGATAAAATAGTCTATTAATCAGTTTTCTATTTTTTTGTATATCCTTTGTAAATGATGTAGTTATAAATCGAAATGATACTCCTCAAGCCATGACTTCTTGGACATTAATCCAACTTCCAAATTTGAAACATAAAACATTCATCGCTGTTATTGACCTATTTTAAAGAATTAATAGGAGTTTCTAGGCTATATACATAGTCTTGTTGTAATTACAAAATGGAATCCATTTTTTTTCAACTTCTACAATTTCCATATGGTTATGGATTTATTTTTGAATTTTTTTTTTGTATTTCATGCATGTATAGATGAATATTACGCGTATTAGTATTTCCCAAATTTTATTCTTAATAGCACTATCTCAAAACGGACATCATGTTTTTGCCACACTATAGAGAATATGGCATTGTACAAAGACTAGTGGGACCCGTGCCGTTGAACACGTTGTCATTAGATTAATATTAAGGACTTTTAGAAAATTTAAAATTAAATATGAAGTATATTATATCCATTCCTCTGTGATGGATTTTGAATTCACATAGACAGTACTGGTTTATTTTACACGGCTGTCTTTGTTGAATCCCACGAACATATACTGCATGGTGTATATACCCTAGTGAACTTAATTACAGGTTCATGACTATGATGTTGGCTTATAAGACTGTGTTCAGTTAGCCACCAGAAGTGTGTGCAAGCACAATTGACTTACAGTCAGCATATTCTATATCACAGTCAACATATTATATGGTTTAGGCATACAAGAACCTTCTTTTAAGTGTGTAAATAAATTTGTATTAATCCATCTACAATTTTAAGATAACTCTAATAAAAAATTAGTAAAAATTTACATTAGCACTCTATGTAATTTAGTAATATCAATTTTTTTTTTTGAAATTTATAAATACTAAAAATTAATTTCATATTAATACTTGTTTTTTAATTTATTTGTTATTGAGTAGTAATTTGCAATAATATATTGAATAGTATATATTTTTGGAATAGTAAATGGAAAAAAAGAAACAAAGATCTGAAATTTTGAAAAAAAAAAAAAATGGAATTTTTATTGCAACAGAACTTATGAGATACTGTAAACGGATTTTCCTCAAATTGATGATTTAGAAACAACAAACGTGATGTCCAGAGCATAGAGTCTGAGCTTGCAATTGCAAACACTTCACTGGCGCCATTCTATCCTCTTGAGCTCCTTAATGTGATACAGCAGATGATTCTCAATCAGTCAATATGTTCACCAATTGTGAAAGTGGAACCACAAAAAAACAAAACCTAAGTGCATTTCAAGAATCGTTGACAGTCAATCATTGCAATTCATAATCAACACTGTGACCATAGCAATGTCAACAGATCCTTCTAAATTCTCACAACACTCTAAGAAATCACAAATTAAAAATATAAATAAAATATAAATCTCCAAACCGCTCCAAGACCTACACCAGAATCCACTACTCAGTGACTGTTCAACAAAAGAGAGGAAAAACAAACTTAAAAAATATATTAAAAAAATAAATCTCAAAATCCTATCTACAGAAGATAACAACAGCTCAAACAGCAGAATCAGCTTCAAAGCCATAGCTCAAACAGTAAAACAATTGGATCCTCCAAATGGCGGACCCCTCCGGCACTGTACCTAATTCCAACTCCCCTTTAAAATGCCATATAATACACCTCACACAACTCACATCTCTATTCATTCATTCTCTAATCCACCATCTCACAACAGCTCAAAACTCCATCACCCTAACGTCAAACCAATCCAACACAGTGCACCTCCTAGCTACCACGAACGCCACAAACAAAACTCCCAGAAAAACCTCGACAAATAACAGAAATGCTCCCCCACACTCCACGTCGCTAATCAAACACATTCACAGTACCATAACCAGAATGGCCATTCAATTCATTCCACCGCAATATCACCAAGAGCACAAAACACCACAAACTCCAACAAACTCCTAGTCAAGCTCCCAGTGAACATCCTCCAGAATTGGATCAACACAAGCAAGCGAGGGATTGAGAGCGGAATGACTTACGAGAAATGTCGAGTCGCACGGCTGTCGTCCGGGAGCCTCACTCCATGAAACTGGAACCCGACGAGAGCAGTGAAGCTGAGTCCACAAGTGCAAACGAAAAAGCTTAAGCGGTGCAACTGAACCAACGAACACCACAAAGTCCAGGCAGACACAGTCCACGACTCCACCAAGCTAGCAACTTTGGTTGCCTAAAGTAAACATGGGTCGGGAGAGAGCTCACCAAGGATGAGGCAGCGCTTCTGGAGTGCAATCTGAGCACAATCTGGGCGCAGTCTGGGCCAACCTAGCGCCTTGGCGAGGCGGATAGAACCAAGTGTTGTTGTAGGAGTTAATTCCGAGCTGCTGTTATTGTAATCGTAGTTGTTGTTGCTATTATTGTTAACAACATCCCGCATGCCTGAGAGAGCAGATTTCAGCTCAAGGGTTTGGGTTTCCAAAGCTTTGATTATGCTTCCCAGCTGCAGACTTTCTGAACACACAATACACACAAAGGAAAGAAAAAGAAAAAAACACAGCTTAGCACCACCTTTCAATCCACAAACACACGATGGAATCCTGCAGTGAAAGAAACTAGTAGCAGTAAAGGAGCCTCGTACACTGGCCAAGAGGTCATAACAGAGAAATCATCCAACAAACCCAAGACGTTGGAGATCTACCTTTAGCTCTGGCATGAGAAAATTCACGCATAGCTGCAGCCACTTCAGAAGCAGCGGCAGCGGCAGCATTACCTGCTAGTGCAGCTTCATTTACAAGTGGCTCAACAGGTAGTCCTTCGGTATGTGGAGATATCTTTTTATCCGTTTCACCGTCATCTAGAAGAATACTACGCACCCACGATTTGAACTTTGGAAGTATATACGCCTGAATGCTTGAACACAGCAAACTCAATGAGTACACTTTCGAACAAATATTGTGGATAGAAACTTCCTGCACTAAGAACTATCATGACCTTCAAACCACGTGCATCATCATCCTATACCACTATACACGTAATCCTCCAAGCAAACGCATGACAAACCCAGTTCTCAATACGTGTGCTGATGAATTGGACAAAAAGGTGAAACTACACTGTCTGTCCCGCTTTATAAAATAACATCTCAATTAAGCCATGTAATACACACCTTTGTTACAACTCCTGCGCCGGCACCTGCTGCCACAATTACCCCCAGACCAAGCAGCTTCTGCCCCCAGCTCAATTCACGTGGTTTCTGTGCTACTACCACTTGCTGAGCTGGAGCAATAGGCTGGGATGAGGGAGCCTGCGCTTGCACATCTGTTAAAACCATAATATGTTAGAACGCTTTGACAACGCAGTGTCCCTGCATTTTTGCCAAACATAAGACTCGGCGTTCCCTGTGTGCAGACGACAACTTCAACAGCACGCAGGGAGTCAAAACGGATAAAATACCTTTCGCTGCCGCAGCAGTTGCAGCTGCCTCTGAAGATGAGGGATCCTGAGCAAACGACAAGCCACGGTTACTAATTCCTTTAATTAAAATGGCAAAACCATCTTGAATATCAATCACCACAGTGATGCAAAAAAAATGTTGTCACACCCCACATTGTTCATTTCCGTCATGTGAAAACACCAGATGCTTTGCAAACAATATGTTAAGTTGGAATAACACAAACGCCATTACTCCTATTTCATTAGAGCTAGGAACCCAAATTAACCCAAATATTTGCTGCACCTAACCCCAGTTTCAGAAAACAACCCCTAAAGACCTGCTTGCAAACTACTTCCAGGATTTCCAAGCATTCTCTACACCGAGCCAGTAAGAAAAATACCGGAACCCTGCAGAAAGCTTCATCAATCTCCTCTCCTGTCAGCCCCTTCCTCTCTAAAAACGACCGTCGATGGACAATGGGCGACCCCTGAACTTTGGGATGCGAAAGAAACTTGACAGCATTGACTACTTGATCTTCCCGAATCGGTTGCGTCTCCAATTTCCACGGATCCGCCTTCGGCTTCTCTACACCCTCTACCGCCACTCCGGCCCCAGTCTCTGCACCACACAACCATCCACAAGATCAAAAAACCATCACCCTAACCTCACAACAGCTCAAAACTCCATCACCCTAACCCATAGAGCTCATCGAAATTGCCCCAAAGCATGTTGCATGTGCATGGAAGTCGTAGCGTGGAGGCGGATCAGGTAGCACTGCAAGAATGTGTCGCCTTCTTTCTCCATCAAACCGTTCGCAACTGCACCCTGCGCGCCACCATTGTCGTAGCGGTCCCCAAGGCACATGTTAAAGGTGTGAGTTGTCTCCTCGACAGATTCCGGCGTGGAACCGTCGAGTGAGACATCCATGCTCATTTGTATAATAGATTCTTTTGTCTTTACCACTTTATTTATTTCAAAATATAAAATCAAAGCTTGAGGTTCATATTCAAAAGAATAAACTCAAACTAACTATTTTAAAACACATAAAAAAAAGAACTCCAAATTCTAAAAGTACAACATTTCTCTTTCATGATTATAAATTCAAAATTTAAAATGCATTTTTATTTATGATACTTACGACCTACAAATAAACATTCCATTTGTCAAAACTTGTATTTATATTGCAAACCGTGTTGATTTCATAAAATTTCTTTGATTTTGAGTATGACATTGTATAATTTATGTTGTGCTGGAAACCCAAAATTATACATGCCAATCTTTCTTTAGGAATTATCAAGGATTATAGAAAGTTCATACTGTATCTCTATCATTGGAGATGCTTATTCAAATTTTAACATCTTTTAAAGGATTCTATAATTTATTACTTTATACATGCGTAAAATTTTGCTGAAAAAAAATCCAAATTCACTTCTATGAAAAGACCATCTCCACTCAAAATAAGCCCAATAATACATTTCAGTTTATGACAAACTTTGGTGTAAAATCAAATATTTTGTTATAATAATTTTTGAAAGGTATTTGTAAGAATATTCATGATAAGAAAGATTGCTATGTCAAACAAATCCAATTTTTCTTCTGTCATGAGTGTGAATTAAAGTAAATTGCTTCAGGATATGGAGAAACTGTCAACATATCAATGCCACAATGTCATGTATGAAGGCACCACAATATCAATTATAAACTAGTGTTGTAGAGAGAATAATAACTTGTAAATACAAACATTAACGTTAAAGTAAAAATTGACTGACTGATCACATTCGGGTGTTGTATGTTAACAAGCATTAAAAAAAGCAGTCAATCCTAGTTTTCCTAATAACAATTTGTAGTTTCTATATCACCCAAGGTAACATCAGCTTATGGTTTCATATATGCCCAAAGTAAAGTGGGCTTGTATTTACTTTAACCCCTAAACGGCAAAGGGTGTTTTTCACCAAAACTGCCTGAAAACAGCCCCTCTTCAAAGCAAGGTGGATTTTGCAAAGTAGGGGTCTTAATTAGTACATCTAACCGTAAGATCTTGTAGCTAACTTCTATGTCTACACGTCCATCAAATCTTACGCACTCATTCCTCACCAATTACAAGATCGTAACGTTCAAAGTTGAAAAACAAGTTTTTTTTCCCTGCGCAAAAAGGGATCAGCAGAGTTTTGAAGGCCCAAATAACCATTTTTTTGCATTATGGATTTTGAGGGTTTTGATGCACGTCAAATAAGACTGAGTTAGCTAATTGTGTTAAAAAACTTATATTGAAAAAAGTTGTGGAAGGTTGCCAAAAAAATCATTTTCCGCTAGGGGGTATACTGAAATTCACAAACAAAGGCCGTTTTTTGACAATAAAAATAGCATATCAAAAACATTTGGATTAAAAATCTGAACGGTGGAAACATGCTCTGATACCTTCTCTATACATAAAAAAAATTTATTTTTGAAAAATATCAAAATCTCAATTTTTGGTGGAATTTCAAAGTTTCGTCTTTAAGCAGATTTGGGCAGTTTTGGGCAGTTTTGGGCAGTTTTGGGCAGAAATTGCTGCATTCACAGTGGCTGAGAGCCTGCCCGTGGAAGGACGTTTTATGCTTAGAGGAGCATAACTTTTTGTCACTTCATTCAAAAAAAATAAAAAAAATATCCCTATAAACCTCTTGAAGAAACCTTTTTTCACAAAAAAATTCAAAAAATTTCAAGTAAATTTGAAATTTTAGGAACCTGCCCAAATTTCAAAAACACCCATTCTAGGACAATGGCCGTTTAGGGGTTAAGCTAACAACACCATCTATGGTGGGAGTATAGCATAATAGGCAACTCTTCCTCAAAGTTGAACACACTTCTCCATAGCTCATTGTGGTTTCAATATATATGTTCTCTCTTATATTTGCTCACTTTTTCTTATACTTTGGTTTCTTTATAGTTTGTAGGTCTGTTTTATTAGACTATATAGATTCACTTTAACACAATAATCAGCACAATAGTTCTCTCTTTAGCACCTTGCATTTATTATAATACAATATTAACATAGATTTTTCCTTATATTATTGCTTTTATATTCTTTTTTTTTTTCCTTATTCTTTTTATAACAACTTACAATATTGTTGTAATGAAGATCATGCAATCCAATTTTACATTCTTGTTGCTTCAATTTCTTGTTTTGTTTTACCTTATCTCTTATTATAGCTATGCATGCGCCAAAGAGGACTAAGGACAACAAAGGACGAATACAACCTCACTTATTTAAAGGTCTAAAGGTGGATAAAAGCGTCTAGCTCAATTGCAGAATGATGCGAAGGAATACCTTTTGGAATAAGTATTGGAGGCAACTTTGTAGCCAACAACACCAATGATTGTCTTAACATCCTTGAAGTAGAAGGTAGTCTCCATCTTGAGGAGGCATCTAGATATCTCTCTCTACCAATAGTACATTTAGATTAACAATCCATACAACTTGTAGCAACAACTAGAAGCCAAGTCCCATAATGAGAAGATTATTGTCTTTCCTCAAGCTTGAAGCAGTTGGATTTATCCCAGGGTGATGGACCACCGTGACCTTTTGTCTTTCAACGCAAAGCTTAAATGAGCTCCAACTCTATACATAGATGATTTAGGAGAAGGATTTTATAGATACGACTTCATCCGCCTTCTCTTCTCTTCATACTATTTAAGCCCAGAAATACCCCAATATAAAGTTTAAATGTCATTCCACGTTAATGTCTCATCTCTTGCTTGTAAAGAAAGAAAATTGCATTTATTGAAGAATGCAGAGTCTAAGCTTGTGAAGGATATGGCAATGCAAAAAAACATTATGGATATGGCAACGCAAAAAACACGTGGCAAGGAAAAGCAACAATCAAAGCAACCTCAACAATCTTCTTGTCAATCTAAAGACAAATCATCTAGAAAACCTAGCTCTAGAATTTAACATTAATAAGTTTAAGTCATATCATAGGAATCATGGTATCTATAAGTGCGGTATAATTGGACATTTAGCTAAGGATTATATTGTGTAAAAGTGTGTCATGAGCTCCAACAATTTGAGTGCGAGGATAAAGAAATTCAAACATTAGCTTTTACTATAAAGTGGTACCACTCATATGATTTTAGGAGTCCCAAAGTACTTTACAATTTCCAGCAAAGTGAAAGCCTGACAAAAGTTTGATGTCATCACACTTGCTAGAAGATGGAATTAATTCTTTTGTGATGGCCTGCTACTATACTGTTGCCTGCGAGGACCCCCCTAAAGTATATACATGCAATGTACTCTCTTAATACTCTGTGGAGTCTGATCAATTGCAACAATCTTAGAGCTAATGCGATCAACTTTGTGACTACAATGAAGGATGGTAAAGAAGCGTTAGAACGTAGACAATGGCCATGATACCTTGCCACGGCATATGCGGAAGCCAATGATTTATATGAATTGAAAATTTAGACTAGCACTACAAGCACGACTGATGACGTTCTACTCACAGGTACACATTCCAAGGAATCTATTTTCTATGTGGATTCTTCCATCAAAGTTGAATTTTGGTCGAGTAGGCTTGGGCATTACAAGACCAATATGTTTTGGCGCAGTTAAAAATACTCAATGGACATGAGGTCTGCCTCAATGATGGCAACAATGTGGGTGATTGTGGTGCCTGATCTCAAGGAAAGCTAATTTAGATGCCAATCCTCTGGAAGCTACCAATAGAGCTACCAACCAAGACTTCAAAGATTGCTCCACAATGTGGACCTACAAACTCACCATCACGACCCTTTAAAGCTTCAATATGGACCAAGCTACTCCACTCTTTGCTCCATGATGAAATGAAGTAAAATCTATGATAATCTCTACCATCCTTTTAATGAAGAAGAGGAAGAGTTTTGTGACAAGAACAAGTACTTTACAACAATAGGAACTATTTTGTAATTGTCTACATACACAGCTCAAGATGTTTTATTTGCCACAAGTGAGCTTACTAGGCACTGTCTCAAGCATAGAGTGCATTCCTAGAATGTAGTGAAGCATTTACTTCAATACCTCTTAGGCATATACGATTTTGGTTTACACTACATCAAAGAAGGAACCCTAGAAATCACTTTGTACATTGATGTTGCTTCCAAGTTCAACAAAAGCTTTTGGAAGTCCTAGACCAACTACATCTTCATCAAAAACTATGCACCAATCTCATGGAAGTCTATGAAGCTGACTTTTATTACTACTTCTCACTACGACAAAGCCCAACACCTAGGAATGGATGTGGAGGCAAAGAAGAGTGAAGTGCTTCTACAGATAAGGATTGCTGGGCGAATCAAATCATATCATTTCCAGTGTTTTTTCAGTTCTCGCTAGTGGGAGACGAATGAAATTTGAACGAAATTGATTTTACTTCATTGTGATGCGTTGGCATCAAAAGGTGCAATTTAGTGTTTTTCACCTTTTTTATAACATATTTACCATTTGATTTTTTTTTACCCACCGGTTTTATTTTGCTTTGGAGGCAGAAGTAGGAATCGTGTCCATCAAACCACTACAATAAATGACAGGTTGTCCATTTGAAGTCCTAAATGACTATGGAAATGACAAGAGCTCCTTTGAGATTTAATCGCACCATGCTGCAGTGATGTGGCAGCCGTTGGAGCCTCAGCGGGTACTTTTCTAGTTACCCCGTGGTTTTTATTCGGTTGTGGTAACTTTTTGGTCAAACAAAATGTACGTGACATGCTTGTTTCTGTATTATTCACATTGTGAACATTTGAGATTTATATGGCTTTGTCAAGAGATGTGGATTTGCATTCCGTTACGTAGATCTGACTACTCAAGGTTTTTGGTTTCGGGGTGGTAATTCTAGGTGGGGCGACCTAATCGGGTTGCGGAGGTGGGGAGGTTTTGGGGTGTCTTGTGGAGTTCGGAGAATATGGGGTGGAAGAGTGTAGAGAAGGGTTGTAGGGTTGGGATGGGTTTTGGGGAGATGGAGCATGTGGTGATTGTTGAATTTGTTGCCTCTGTCCTAGACAGAGGCTTTGTATTGAGGCCCGCAATGCATTACGTGCAAAAACAGGTCTCCAAAAGGCTGTGTAAGCCTGCCCAAGTTAGGTGAACCCCCTGCCCAAAGCCCCTCTGCGTTGGTAGCGGATGCCAGAATCGCTGCCCGCACAGTTAACAAGGGTCCTCGGAATATCCCAACTGACATGAGTTGGTCGGCTCGAGGTTTGGTCCCAAGTGGGCAGATTGCTGTTAGCGCGCCACTCTAGCAGCGCCCGACATAGGCCCTTCGCGAAGGCCATTGGTTCGACCACCCGCCGCGGCGTTGCTGGCACCATGGTGGCATGTCGAGTGCCCCGTCAAAGTGCCCGGGCAGGCCCCATTTTTTTCTCTCACGTGCTGCTTACACGGCCTTTTGGAAACCTGTTTTTGCACGTAATGGTTTTGCCAAAAGTCCAATGACCTATCTCTTTTTGCGTTTACACTTACCTGCAGGCCAAAAAACCCTGAAACAGGAAAAACCCAGAATGTGAATGCGGAATGGAAAAACCCAGTAAGGTGTTGACATCGGCAAGCTTATGTTCAGAGAAACCTAGCGGAGGAGCTCCTTTTTGGATCTCTATCGCCATAGCTGCAGATAGGCGCGGCCTCTCCGCACACCATGGATACTTCTTGCGACTCTCTCTCCTTCATCGTCATGTTCTCCTCGTCGTGCTCTACAACGTGTGATCTTTTTCATTATTTTCTGTGAGGTACCGTGGCCGTGGGGGCAATGAGAATGGGGGGCTCATCTTAGGGTTTGGTTGTGGGCTTGCTGCAGGTGCCTACAAGTACATTGAGGAGCTGTGGCGGAAGAAGCAGTATGATGTGCTGCGGTTCCGATTGCGTGTGCGTTGCTGGGAGTTCCGCTAGTTCCCTGGCATTGTGCGCATCCGCGCCCCTGCCGCCCTGACAAGGCTCGTCGCCTCGGATACAAGGCGAAGCAAGTTAGTTTGTGGATGAGTCTCTTGGATACCTGTTTCTTTTAGTGCTATGAAATGGACTCTTGTCGCCTCTGCAGGTACTACCATCGCTTGCTCCTTTTTTATCCTCTTTGATCGCATGTATGCAACCATACATGCGTTTAGTTGTTTTGCATTTTACTCCACCACTGGCTTTGACGGTGAGGTTATTGTACTCAGGTCAGATGATGGATTATTTGGGTTATTGATTGTGTTGTTTTGAATTTCGTTTCAAGGAGCCCCCTCGAGGATTGATCGTCAGCTAGGAGATAGCCGCTGCTCTTGCTGCCCTACCTTCGCCGGAGGTATGTGTGCTAGATTCTTGGGTCTAGGAGCTTAATGATGGGAGGATTGTGTTATTGGGTGGACAATGGTGTAGCTCCTTTGACAGTCTAGACGTAATTTTGTGATTGAGTGTTGATGGAGTATGGAAATGACAAAGAAGCAATACATTAGAAGGATGATTATGTCTGGGTTTGGTTAAAACAAGAGACAGATGCGGTGCAGGCTACGCAGGAAGATGCTGTTCATCTTTTGCTTGATACTTTTTGCCTAGCACATGTAGAAGGTTTCTCCCAACTCTTTGTAAATGAATAAACATGATTTTCAATTATAGTCTCGTTCTGCTTGATTAGAGGTTGCCATTTATCATATCACTTGATTGTGAAATGATTGATGATACCCGGTTGTCCTCAGATCACATGTCAGACCATACAAAGTTGGGATCGTGGCGCTTACCGTATGTTGCCATGCTGCATAGCCATGTTGCTCTGCATTTGCTCCTCATTAGGCAATTGGAGGAGTTATTGCATTCTTTTGGCGCTTCTCTAGGCCCTGTACAATGCTCTGCGCTCAGCACTTTCATGTTGTTCATGAACCCGTATCAAATTTTGCGAAAGGACGTTATTGCAGATGTGGGTCAAGCTGATGATTCTTCAAAAGATACAACTATTGATATGCACATTGCTTTGCCACGTGATGAAAGGTACTTGGTTTCTGCATGTTATTAGAAACTTGTTGAGAATTACAGTTGCGGACGTTTGCATCGTTTTGTTTGCATCAATAGTACTCTTGAACATTTTTTCAAGAAATGTGGGTTAAGATTTGAACAAAGATTAAAACACCATAATTGTGGTCTGATTGTGAAGTTTGGTTCACAAGCTTTCGATATCAACTCCATCTGATTTTACATGTGAAATTTGTAGATTAAAAGCTTGGCAAGATGGATCCAGCTCAGACCTCAAACCATGGCAGGATTGGGTTTGAGCAACATGGAGGGTCTAAGATTCCTGGAAACGTGTTTTCAAAGGACTTCCTACCGGTACGTCCTTCAAATTGCTCAAATTGCTCAAATTGCTCAAATTACTTAAATTATTCAAATTACTCAAATTACTCCAAAGCATGAACTCAAAAGCATGATCTCAAAAACATGAACTCAAAAGCATGATCTCAAAAACATGAACTCAAAAGCATGATTCCAAAAACATGAACTCAAAAGCATGAACTCAGAAGCATGAACTCAAAAGCTTGAATTGAAAAGCACGAACTCCAAACCCTGGACTCAAAAGCGTATTCATTTTCAAAAACCTTTCTCATCATCTCAAAAACATTCTCTAAATTTCTCAAATTATTCTAATTTCCTCAAAGGCAATTTCAAAGGTATTAATTTCAAAGTTGTTTATCTAAAAGTATATTATCAAATGTTTATAATGAAAGGCATTCATTCAAAAACTGTAGATGCAAAATACATTCTCCAAAAATTATTCAAGGATAAGTATTTGTGTAAAGGTCATTTAAGTATAACCTACTTTTTCAAAAAAAATTATTTTGAGAAAATTAGTATATATTCATAGTATGAATAAATATTTAACATTCAATGATTTCACAACTAGAAAATTGTTGATTTTTTGTATGATGTTTCATGGTTCAATAATGCATAAACATTTGATATAATTTTGTCATATAGAAAGGTTCATTTTTTTAAAGGTTGTTTATTATACTTAAGATAATTCAAATTTCAACAACTTGCAAATTGGATTATAAAAAGTATGAGTTATCCATAAATGTAGCAACTACCAAATAGACATTTTATATAATTTTATATTAATCATGTATTTCATTCTATCTCATTTTGATTTTAAAGATAGAGCCTGTACGGTCTTACCGTTTTTCTTGTTTGGATCGGGTCTAAGCTGAGTGGTTTGGGAATGTGGTTGTTGAGGTACAGGTCAGTGTAATTTTTCTGTTTTCACAAGAAACGTGTGGCAGGCCACAGGTTTAGTTCAGGGGGACTCTGACTGGCAACGACATACTTTACTGCGGAGAAATCTGCTGGCCCCATTTTTACGGGATTTTATATTTTAAGAATTTATTGGCGTTAACTTTATTTTTAGTGATATCAAATTGGCCACAATTTCATGGGCTTACAAGCAATGCTGGCTACTGAAAATTCTAAGTTACGGCCCTTTGGCTGCAAGTTAATGTCTGCTTTCGAGAATGGCAAGCAATCTGGCTACATAGTGGTTTCTAATTTTAAAAATGGTATCAAATCTGACTACATACATTCACAGAAGTTTTAAAATTAAAATGCTCTCTAAGAGTTGTAATTTTGAGAGAGAAAGACAAAAGACCTGCACACTACAAACAAGTACTCTGATGCCAAAGTCAGAATCGCATATTGAGTTTAAAAAAATTATACAGTTCTAAGTAGAGCCATCTGAATCCGCGATCTACAGCCACGGACCTGCACAACGAAGACAATGACTCCGATGCTGAAGTCAGAATCAGCAGAATTTTAAAACAACAAAGCTGGAACAGGGCCATGCAAATTCGGCAACAAACAGAAACTGACAAGTTACCAAAAAGGGATAGTATGTCAATGTGTAAAACCGGAACATGTTGATCTGATGCACATATTGAAGCTGCTTCTACCACCCCGCGAAGGGCGCTCACGAACCAATACTGAAGCACCTACAAAAAACTAAACTGAGAACTGCATGGGGAACATCACAAGTCCACAAACATGTACAAATAATGGAAACAAAACACCTACACTAAGAAAACCAAAACCTATCACCTACACTACGCCATCGTGCTGATGCGATGGAACTCGCAGGACTTCAGCCACTGCTTGAAGCAGTCGTCATATGGAAATGTCTGCAGGTTGAAACAGCTCTGGTTATGCATTCCAACGACAAGACCGAGATGTTCTCTATCAAGCCTATTCCGGAGTTTATCTTTCAGAAAACTAACAGATGAGAAGGCTCTCTCGTCCTCAACTGATCCGAGCACATGGATCATGGCAATCTGTGCCAACTTAATGTACTCCGGAAACGATGTGGACAAGGCTGAGTTCCCATCTAGGCGGCGCCAAAGCTTCATAACAGGGTTTAGAAGCTCCTTGCTTGCATCAGATCCCACGGGGGGAGGGTCCATAGCCCAGGCCGAGTTGGCCAGCATCGCCATCTTAAACAGTGGCTGCTCCGTCTCCAGCCTCGTGGAGTCGAGAACATGGGACACATGGATTTTTTTCCCATCCCGGGTCACATGGCGTGGCTCTCCATAGAACTCCTTCAATATGGTGAGGTGTTTTTGGAAGCTAGAGTGACAGTCCCCTTGGAGCCAGTACTAGGGGTAAACAATACCCAGCGCATCGAGTACGGCAACCACAAGGAAACGGGCGTCTAATTCCTCCAACACCCTCACAGTAGCTTCTGCACAGACAACAAATTTCCATCACTGCGTGGAGATGGAATCTGGAACTGTCTTGCTAAGGTGCGTCTAAAAACCACCACCTGTAAACAATCTGAAAGGAGAAGTAAAACCACAACAACATTCAAAAAAGATGCCACAAAGAAGAAGACATGAACATTTAAAAAACCACTAAGCAAAGCTTGAACGGAGAACTGGACAGGTAGCAGATAGGTTGTTAATAAGGAACCAAGCAACGCCGCATAAGAAAAGAACCAACTGAACAGCAAAATTTAAATGAAAATGAACCAGTAAAGAGAGATTAAAATGGAAAGCGAACCAAGCAGAAAAAATTAAAAATAAAAACAAAAAGGGCAAAAAAACTTACGACGCTGAGGTGATGGCAAAGGCCGAGCAGAAAGGGGGCTGTCTGTATGGAAAAGGAAGGTGAAAAAAAAATAAAGAGGGAAAAAAAGAAGGCGAAGGTTGAATGCAAAGGGATGTCTAGCCGAGACAAGACTTGGTGGAGTGAGAGGTCCGAAAAGCAAAACAAGGAAACAAGTTAAAAAATAATTGAAAAAAAAAAAAGAATGAGTGGATGGACTCAGGGAGTGAGCCCCAAAGGGCGGTCCAAAAAGACCCGAGGCCATGAATCTATGGCCACAAACAGAAAAAACTTTAAAAAAAAAAGAAAAAAGAACCAGACTAAGAACGGGTGGTGGTTTAAAAAAACGCACCTGAGCATTGAATTTTGATGTCCCGCACAATGTCGACAAAGGTCTCACGTGAAACTGTCTTGCCCTTGTGCAGTGCTGGGACCTCATGGTCCCCAAAAACAAAGACGAGGTGCTCCTCAGGAAGGTTCAAGTTTGCATCCCACTTGAGTAGGATCTATTCATGGTTTAGCTACAGGAGCATGTTAAAAGCATGGAAGTCATCGCGCTTAAATTTTGTTGACTCATTGCTGTAGAGTGTAAACAGTTGCCCACGGCACCTCTCCAATGCGGCAATAAAGTCACAGATAAATACGTCTCGCATCTGCGCAAAGCAAACCAGCGCATCAATAGCTTCCAGGAGTGGGAGTATGGTAAGCATCCCCATCAAAGCATAGGGATCTCGCATACGATCCAAAACAGCCTGCACTGGAGAGACAAGGCCAAGGAGTTAGATCACTGTAGAAACGAGTGAGTTCAAAAAGGAAAGTGAGAATTTAAAAAACTAGATGGAGTCACTGACTTACCCGTGCCTTCTTGCCCCCTTTTCTCCGATTGCCATCCTCGTACATCTTCGCCATGACCGGCTTCAACTCAAAGATCAGTCTCCGCATCGGTGCGTGGCAGCTTATCCAACACGTCTTCACGATTTTTAAAAGCTTAAGGCCTTTTGTTTCCATTAAAAGTGCAAGTGTGCGGAACTCAGTTACTCTCTTCGGCGAGTGGGCAAAATAGGCATGGCTGGTCTGCAGCACGTCTTCCGCAGTGCTCATAAGCTCAGTCTCTGAGAGGACTTGTGCAGCAAGCTGCAGCCTATGGGCGCAACAGTGCTGCCCGTTTGCAAAGAGAGCAAACTCATCTTTTATCTGTTTTGTAACCCCGTTCTTTTTGCCCTGGAAAGCTGCCACACCATCTGCCCCGAAGCAAAGAAGCTTGGAGGTAATGGCAGATGGCTCAAGGCCACAGTTAACAAGCAAGGACGACATAATAACCTTGGTCAGTGAATCAGCGGTGGCCCCATCACTCTCCAACTTAGACAAAGCTACCATCAAAGACTGCCGACCCCAATCACAAAGCACGTAGCAATGAATCACAATTACGGATTGGTTATCCACAATACTACTCTCATCGGCATTGAGTGCTATGTAGTTCGCGGCATGGATCATGGTGGCTTGTCTTTTTTTGACAATGTCATAGATATGCTCAGTCATTATCCAGCCCGATCCAGCACACCAATGCGACTGAGGTAGGTTAGGAACACCCAAGAACTTGTACAACTCAAATCTGGCAGTGTATTCACGCATGGGACGACCACAGCAAAGTACATGAAATAGAGTTGCGAATTGAACCCGTTTGCGACGGCTCTCCGCAAAGGTGCACCCCTGTATTTGATCTAATACAGTGGCAGGGCGCCGGGAAGCAAAGAGAAGCGCATTTTTGGCATGGCACTTTGTCAAACCATGGCGTGAGATGGTGTCCCATTTCGGGTTCATCAAACACTCTTTTTTTCCCACTGTCGAGCAGATGCTGCACTTGACAGAATGGAGTAGGCCATCAGACCGCAGCACCCCTTCACTCCAGGGCGCCTTAGCAGCCCAATCCGTTTGATATTTGCGTGTTGAGTTGTACTTTACCTTCCACCTCTTGCCACCCACAGGCACTACTTCTTCTGCCCCGCCCTTCCTCCCCTTCTCGGTTCTTCGTCTCTTCGCACCTCTCGCAGGAGGCAACTGTTCCTCCGCTCCAGAGAGATCTTCGTCACTCCCCTCCGGATCGGCCTCCTCAGACTCCGATGGCACAGCTGCATCCAAGGAGTCAGAGTCGGAGGTGACTTCAACCACCCCCGCAATGGAGAGCTCAATTGTTACATCCGGCTCACCCTCGGTAGGGGCCTCCGACTGCAGATCGGCAAGGTGGAGCAGCTCCATCGTAGCCAGACGCTCTCCATCGACAGCCTGCGAACTACCGCATGCCACGCTCCGATCCAGGGGCTTCTCTCGGTTGTCCGCGTTACGACTGCTCCCAAAGTAGGAGCTGATGGTACTCCGCTCCCGCTACCGCTTGCGGGACACTTCATCTGCAACCCTCTTCTTCTGCAACGCCTTCCGCTGTGCTGCAGCAGCTTTTCGCTTAAGCCTTGCTGCCTTCCTCTCTCTCTGTAACAGACCTTCCTCCACCGATAATGCCTTCGGCTCCCCAGCGCCCGCCTTGACACACACCGCAGATCCACCAGCCTCCGCCATCCCCCAACCCACACCCACATCCAACAACCCAACAAGAGTAAGTAACCAAACAATGCAAAACAATTGGAAACCCGATTCAGATCCCCGACCCAATGCACAACAGAAACTTCAGTACGCAAACCCCCTCCCCCCCTTCAACCCAAAACCCTCGCTCTACATAAACTCCTCCGATCATAATGCAAACCACAAACAAACACGCAATTGAAGCAAATGAACTCCCCCCCAGCCCCGATCACTGATTCCCCTTAGCCCATAAAACCCCAATCACAAACTATCTTCGCGAAGACTTCAGAAATTAGAATGCAAACAGAACAGATCGGAAACAGACAGAGAATGGAATCACCCGACTCCCCAGCGAACAATAAATCTGAACTTGGAAACAACACATCTGGGCCTGGCAATGAAAGCGCTCAGCGGATTTCGCCTCTTCATCTCCGCATTTTCGAAACTGAACGAAGAAAAGTTGTTGAACCTTACTACTCTCGAATCTGGCATTTACGCAAGCAAATATTTGCGACGGCAGTGCAAACCTGGCCCTCAACTGACACAAGCAAAAGCACAACTGGCGGCAAACACAAGCAGGACGAAGCGGAGCAGGCATCGAGTGAGGATCACGAAGATGGAGACTGGCTTTAATTGCGTTTCGAAACCCCAATAAATGAAGGAGATTTGACCCGGCCAGCCTCGGGCCCGACGCAAGCCCAACCCTAATGCTGGCCGTAGGGTCGGGGGTCACCGAGCCTGCCACGTCGCAGCTGGCGTCGGCGCCCACCAAACCACGACCAGCCTGGCCACATCAGGCTCTTAAACCCCAAAACCGTCACAAGGGGCTGATGCCATACGGTTCCAAGTGACGCAATCTGGCCCCATACGGCCAGGAAAAAATACACTGGTACAGGTGCTTCACATAGACAGGAATGACTACTATGGTGGAGCTGCAACGTCGTTGAATTTGAACCAGGTAGGTGATTAGCTAGTTGATAGCCATGTCTCAAATGAATTGTTGAAGAGTTTTGTTACGTTTTGTATTATATTGGTTTGAAATTAAGATCGAGGTGACGGATCGTCGTTTAGCTGGTCGATGGTCTTTGCTTCTCAACGTGGTTTTCAGCATGTGGAACTTTTCATTTGGGTAGTATTGGTGATGAAAGGGTGATGATAAGGTGTGGTTTTAGAGTGGAATGTTCAGTAGTGCGGCAGTAGGTTCTAGAACAGCATGGTGAATTTTTCGTTATGGATTCCCTCATGATCGCGACTTGTTTTTGTGGAATTGGAAGAATCTGAAGATTCTATCCAGTTAATCTCTATGAATTTTCTGCGGTTTTTCTTAAGGTTTTTTTGGTTTTTTTGTTCTCTGTGAGCCAATCATGATCATTTTGTGTATTGGTCCTTGTGCTGCAGTTATGGTAGAAGTTCAAAGGAGGAGAGAAGCCTCTTGCGTTTCTGGGCTCCAGCAAAGAGTACAACTTCGACATAGTTCCTAAGGTATTTTGAGCATAGATGTGAGTTGTGTTTATTTGTTTTCATTCTCTTCATTGAATTGGTAGTGCTTTTGTCGTCTCAGCGCATCTGATGTACCATTGGATATTTCTTAGAGCACGCGGGGCGTTTGCGGCATAGAAATCATTGGTATATTCTAGGTTGAGAAGAGTGAAAGATAGATAGAATCTGCCTTTCTTAACCATCAATTGTTTTTGCAGTTTATGATGGCGAATGGCGCTCTTGTGAGGGTTCTCATCCAACGGATGTAACCAAGTACCTATTGTTCAAGGCTGTGGACGGAAGCTACGTTTACAAGGAAGGGAAGGTGAGCATTTGCATCTTTTCCATCTAGGACTGATCTTGATGATTTGACATCGTTACCAAGTTCTTGGTTGCTTGTTGAATGTTTTGTATGGTAGTTTTTATGAATAACTCTCCAATAGCATATCTCATCTTTCTCAAACTTACCTTTGAATGTAAGCAGGCGTGTTGTCTTCCCTTTGACTATTGCGAATTTAGAGTCTAGAAATTGGAACATGATTCAAAATTGTGAAGAAGACACTGTTGTGTTCCAGCATTATCTTGGTCTCTGATTAAGTATCTTTTGCATTCGACAAACAATGTGTTGCTCGTCGAATGCATAATTTCTGGAATCCCTTTTCTTGGATCACGCCAATGAATCTCGTCGCTCATTATTTATATTTTCATGTTGATAGTTAAGTTTGAATCATATTTGATTTGAAATTCGACGTATCCTGCAGGTTCGGTCAGTCTATTAAGGTAAATTGGACATATGCGAGTGGAAAAGAGAAGACACAATATGTACTTTTGGTGTCTGACGAGTGACTCATTTTTTGTATGGGTAAGCTCACACACTTGTTTTACTTTCTCATGAAGATTTTAAGGTTCTGTTCAACTAATTCAAACATCTAATTGTGTGCCTGATTGTCTGCACCGATGCATTCTTCTTACATGCTGTTTGTATTTTATTTTTACACTGGAACAGACAGAAAGCGACTGGGGCAAGGGTTTAAGCCTGGTTTTCAGGGCTTGTTGAGTGGGTTGCTGGAACAGAGCATAGTTTGTGTGGGTTATGACGGCGATCGGAGGTGTGGAAGCGAGAACGTGAGTGGGTATTTGGATGATCGGTTAGGAGTGATGTCTTTGAGGTGGTTGCTCTGGGTCTTTCAGTGCGCTCTACTTTGGTTTCTATGTTGTGATTGGTTCTTAGTGTACTGTGGTCCAACATCTGCAGGCTGAGGTGCGTTTGAAAGTTTGTGCTGACTTTGCATCTAATATCACAACAAATATGGTAATCTTGCGGGTGCCTATGCCAAAGACCACTACAAGGTATATGACCTACATATGGGTCTGTGAAGAATTCTGTCACTTTGAACCCATTTGTGATTAATTGCATCAGGATTGGACTGCTGCAGGTGAATCTATTGAGGCAAATGAGAGGATGGTCATGCCCCTTGCTTCTGAATCTCGTAGTTAGCTCAAATGTAGCATCCGCAAGTGACTTGCCGTTGATTGGGTTCTGAGATATTTGTGATCGGTGTAGCAAGGTGAGCTTCGCACTAGAGGAAGGGGCTGTTGGTCAGACCAGACTTCAAAGAGTCAACGAAAGTTATGGAATGGTGCTGTCAAAAGTTATATGAAACACAAACTTGCAGGCTATTCATCGGCTGGTAGAGTATTTGAGTTCCTAACTGAAAGGGGTAGCTGGGGTCTTTTTATTTTCCCCCATCGAGAGGTGCAACAGTTGGTTTGGTTGCTAGGCTCGGTGGGTTCCATTTTGCTGCCCCTCCCCGTTTTGGGGTCTTGGGGTCTTTTTTTGTCTTTTTTTTTTTTATAAATTTTGGGCTGTAGGCCCCAAATTATCCTAAGGAGGTCCCTTTGAGATCACTAGGACCGCCATTCAAGGCAAATAATAGGGGCAGAGATTTGGCCTCTCCTTCCCACCCCGCGAGCCTGGCCTCCTAGCCACCGCTTGATGGGGGAAAATAGACAGATCCGGATAGCTGGGTTTCTTTTTTATCAATTTTTTCCTTCGAAAGTAGAGTTCTTATGCTCACTTCAGAAGGTGATGTAAAGACAACTGTTGAATCACGGAACCCCACACGGGACATCAATGGAAGCATTTTGCATGGTTTATGTACTGAATAAAGTCATACAGATCCCTGTGTGGATCTGTATGTTTGATTTCGTTTGATTCTGATTTAAGGGTTTCTTGTCGTTCCAATATGTCAGTTTTGATTTCTGCATATTACCGTAGGTTCTCTAATTAGATTGGTTATAGATAATATGTGAATCCAATCACACACGTACACGTGTTGATCCTGGCAATAAGAAATCCAGCTCCACAGAAGTTGGACGTGTAGACAAGGACCCTCTGTCTCAATTGATTTCCGGCACATGTCGAAATTAAACTTTTTAACGAAGATATGAATAAAAATCTTTGAGAATATACATATCTGAAATGAACAAGAAGAGAACATTTTGTAGCGTTATGTTATCGACCCCCCCTCCAACCCCGAAAATTAGCAATGTCAGGGAAGGAGGGGCAGCCCGCAAAAAGGCGGCGGGGACGGGCCCGCCGGGTCATGTGGTTTAACCGGGGCCCGCGCTGGTGGTCCACCCGTCCCAGCCCCACCGCCTTGACTGGGTCGGAGCTGGCGGACCCGTCCCTTTCTCCCCAGCCCGGGTTTGGGTTCTTAGATGTGACAGCCTGGTGTTCTGAGATCTCATCCCCCATTCATCTGCCTTGTGCTGCATTGGAGTTTCGCTCGTAGGTTGGGAACCTGAGTGTAGTGCGCTGCCTCGGGCTGTGGCGAGGTTTCGAGGTTTGGGTGTAGATGTTCTTCACGTAGTATTGTTAGGGGGAGTCGATGGCGCACAAGGCCGAGGGTCTCTTCAGAGCTACGGACTGGAAGTGAGGGAAACAAGCCGAGGGCGACGTCGTCGAATTGAGGTTAGTGGATGCTGGGCTTGGAATTCCGACTTCAAAAAATTTAGGGTTTTCAGGTACATTTGAGTTGCTCATACAAAAATTGAGGCATTGTGTTATTGTTTTTGGTTGAGGGTTTAGGGGTGTTTATTTGTCGCATTGAAGCAAGTGCTAGGTCACTGCTCGAATGTACTCCGTAGTAGTGTGATTTTGGATGCTGGGATGCGCAGGTTCAGTTGAGTTTAGCACTGGTTGGTTTAGGGTTGTTGAGGGTGGAGCTAGGTGTGAATGTGATCGTGCGTGTGGGCGGTCGTTTGACAGTGTGGTACGATGTTTAGGTGTTGGGAGAGGTGCCAAGCACAAGGGAGCTGGAAGAGCTCCTGGACAAAGAGTCGAGGTATGAAGCTTTGACGCGTTCTATGGAATGGCGGTTTAGGGTTGGGTTGTGGTGTGTTCTGGGTTTTGTGGCATGTGATGGTTGAATGGATGGGTGGGATAGTATGAAGTGGTGGGGCAGTTTTGGTGGGTTCAGGGTGGAGTGGTCGGGATAATGGGTGTGGCATAGTGGCGGGCACTGATTGGATTGATGTGAGTTGATACGTGGGACTGCAGGGTGGAGTTGCATGACGAGAAGCTGGTCTTGGAGACGCAGGAGTTGGCAGACAGTGCAGCATGCGTTGAAGGAGGGCAACAGTTATGCGAACGTTGAGAGGCTCCTGGGGTGCGTGTTGTTTTCCACGTTTGCATGTGGTGTGGAGGCTACGGGGTGTTTGGGGCCAGGTGGATTTTCATTCCCGTCCGACATGGGTGGATTGTCTTCTTGGTGGAGTGGTCGAGGAGGAATATCGGTTTAGTAGATTGTTGGCAGAAGTAGGGAACTGGTTGGGTGGAATGTGAGCCACTGATTTTACAAATGCTGGGATGTGATATGGGGGGTTTAGGGGTTTTATGGTGGATGCAAGTAGACAATAGTAATGATTTGTATACTAACCTAAGCAACTTGTGCACTATTTCTAATGGACAGAGACTACATAGGGAAGAGACGAGGCAGTCTGGACGAGTTTAAAAACAACTGGAGCGACAAAGATGAGGACCGAGAGGAATCGTGACGGGTCGCAAGACTGGCAGGGAAGCACAGAGGGAGTGTCAAGTGAACCACTTGCAAATTCAGGTGTTGAGGGATATGGCGTCGGCATTACAAGAGGAGAATTTCGAAATGATGGATCCAATTCTACCTTCAAGGTTAATGAGGATCACAGGCTCATTGCGGAGCTTGGATTGGATAGGTGGTGGGATATTGTTGTGAACGGGCCAATCGGGTTGGTAGCTGGCACGAAGGTGAAGGACCAGAATTTGTACAGGTTCACCCTAACTCAGGGTCACGCTAAGAATTGTGTGTGCGTGTTTACAGAGGAAGAGTACGAAGAGCTTGTAGTGGAAGCACATTACAAGTGTCGATATCATGTTTCCCGTGCCCATGGAGAGGAGCAGAGAAGATGGTTTTGGTGCAGGTACTGCTACGAGGATTTCTCAGATAAGAACGCTCTCTCCTACCATCGACACAAAAATTTCTGTAGAGGTTGGTAGACATTGACAGGTGGAAAACGAGGGAGTGTTGAAGATGTACCCTACATTTGAGACCAGTGACACAAAATCGGTGAAGCACATACTCTTGAAGCATGGGCTGAAGTTCCTAGAAGTTGAAGGGAAACGACCCTGGGCTCCAAGACTTGGAGAGGTGGCAATTTCGGGTGGTGTGGAAGCAAAGCTGCCACGGTCATCTTCTTCGAGGGGCTTACAGGTCGGAGGGACAGCTACAGGTGGCGGTAGACAGAGAAAGAACATCACTTGGGAGGGACCGGGGTCGCCCACAGTGAAAGACCTAGTGGAGGAACTAAAGTCGAAGCGTCCATCCAGGAGGCAAAAGAGAAGGATGAAGACGCCCGAAAGTTCCGAAGGCGACACTGCATTCACAATACAGTCCGGTACTAGTGTAGTGCGAAGGAGTCAAAGGAAGAAGCCCCCGGCTATAGACCCGAGTAGGAGAGATGGAGATTACGAGGAGGACGGAGACCAGAGAAAAAAGGGGAAAAAACGATTGTATAGGAAACACAATACATTAGTGTCAGAGAAGGCGCCATGTGAGTCCGAGACAGGAGGGACACCGACCGAGAGTATACAGTTGGAGGAGTTGGACAGTGAAGGATTCGGACCTAGGGAGGCACCTGGTCTATGCGAGTTGAACGCCGCACAAGAAGTAGGAAGGGAGGACGAAGACACCACCTTCCATGTAGTGCGAAGGAATTTAGACTTTGTGGCCGGTGAGAAAGAAGAGGTAAAGAAGAGCAGGTCCCTCTCGAGGATCTTATTGACGTTGGTGACGGTGGGGATCTTGAAAGGGTCTGTACTCCTCGTCCAACCCCATCAGTAGCTCAGTTTAGAGGGTCTAGGAGAGACGAGGTCATTCGGGCGGCACAAAGTCGTGCAACCCTGCTAACTATAGGTGACCTACAGGATGTAAATCCTCCTCCAGAGCCACTGTCTGCACCTGGTCTCTATCACCTTCTCATGGAAGGGCCAGTCCCGGTTGTTGACAAGGTGTTGTTAACTGCACCGGAGAAATGTATGGAAATGCTCACTGGTATGGAAGCTAGTGGGCAACTCGGGGTGAAGATTGTCCAAGCTTTGGATCATTGGATTCAGTGGCGCATGGCGCGTGTGGTACGCTGTACTTACCCTCTGATAATAGTCTGTAGTGCGATACTTACATGAGACAATCTGTAGTGCGATTATTTTTTGTGACAATCTGTAGTGCGACCATTCGTGTAGTGGAAAGGATTAGTTTGTTTGTGAGGTATTGACGCTATTTGGTTGTATCATCCGTGATGAGCAGGGACCAGACACCACTTGTGAAGAAGAAGAAGGTGTACAAACACTGGTTCATCGTGCAGCAAGGTGCTGGAACCTTTATGTGACCGTGCATGACAATGAGGGAAGGGTAACTGAGCTGAAGAGACTCAGTGAATTCTTGCAGTACAAGAAACAGGCTAGGGGGTATGAGGAGTATAAGGTAGCAGCAGTCCAAGAATTCAGGGAGTTATATCTACGGAAAGCATTGGAAGATTTTGAGTCTTTGGAGCGTGCCTCCATTGATGAGGAGAACGACTGGTCCTGGTCGCCTCTTTATCAAACACTTCTAAGGGACCCCCCAATTGGCCGACCACAGCGCCCTTGGAAGCACACCTCAACCGAATTGGAGGAGATCATGAGGGTCTTCGCCGAGGAGGTAGGAGAGAACAAGTCCACCTTGGAGGTAGAGTGTCCACACGTGGTGCGTGCTCTGAAGCTTTACATGAGGATGACAGAGGGGCGTGGTGTACCACTGGCACACCCAGTTCACGGTATGACAAGGGCGAGGCTCCTGGAGATTGCGAGGGATGGAGTGGAGTCGCGGCGCCTGTCTGTATGCGCCCAAGATCTGGTTCATATTGGATTTGCATATTTTCCATGTACCTTTGGGAAAACGAAGGAACCAACTTATACTTCTTGCTCAGACATGGTCGCACTGATGGGGTTTCAAGGTTGGCGTCAGGACGTAGTGCTGCAGAAGATAGAGGATTTCATGAAGAAAATTGCTCGACGTGCTCTTGTTGATTTGTGGCGAATGTAGGACTATAGACTCGAAGTGGCTGCGATGTGGTATACCCCACCTCCCGAGGATCCAGGTGCACTACGGCACCAATGTGAAGAGGTAAGCAATGCTGCAAAACTGAGTTGAAGTTTACATTTATGTAGTGCTGTAGTGCAGTTCAAATATCTATATATCTGGGGCTGACATGTAGTGTGTCTTTGGTTGCAATGTTAGGTGTTTTTGAGGGTGCATATGTTGAGGGAGAATATTGACCTCGGTTGGGCGATGCTCGGGTTGGAGAACCAAGAGCCACCTACAGAGACACTACGGCCATATGTAGAGAAGGTTGTGGATGCACTGACGGAGCTACATACCAAGGAGCAGGATATAGCTTTCAAGATTCTTGGGTACAATAATGAAGGTGCTCCAGAGTCATCATCGATGTCTAGCCCTGTTCACTTGGATCATCTGGAAATTCCTCAGATGTCCCAGATTGTAGGGTCGCAGTTTCAGCACCATTTGGATTGGACTCAGATTGCGGTCTCTCCAGATGCGATGTCAGGGGAGAGGGAGAGACGTCTTCTTTGCAAGCACATCAAGGTGCTAGCTCCAGTGGTAGTGGAGGACGGTGGTAGCCAGTGGCATCGTAAAACCCCATGCCATCTTCACTTGAGGCTCGGACAGGGATTATCTACGTACTCAGCTACTCCTATGCGTCTACTGGATTATGATCACGGTGGGGAGACTTCGTTTCAAGACATGGCTACGGCTCTGATTGATGGGGACATCCAAGGAGCACCATTGGGGACGACCGAGGTTCAGGTGGGAGAGGAGGGTGATCCAAACATGGATGCTACAAGCGACGGTGCTGCAGTGCATGGACCAGCTACAGCAGAGTATCACACACCTAGTAGGTAGTGTAGCCCTACAATTCTCTTGTCCGTAACTTCCTATTGCCATGTGCAAAGTATGCACTACTTCCGTCTTGTTTGCTCTTGCAAAACAGTACCTATCCCTAGCTATAGTACATGTAGTTCATGTAGCAGTTTGCTCACTGTAGCATTGTATTGGATATGGATTTTGCGTCATTATAAATAAAGGGATTTTTATCATTGTAGTTTACTCAATATGTCAAAGGAACAAATCTCTCTAGAAGGTGGCCAAGAGAGTGGAGGATACTTGGACTTCTCTTTTGGCGGAGAGAAGATCAGGCTGACCGTGGAGCCAGACCTGGATATCCTTGATTGTTGTGGCATGGGGTTGAGTCCGTCATTGATGGATTGGTTTGAAGCCTGGTTTAGTGGAGATATCCCTCCTGCCACGCTTATTTGCAAGACAGAGTTTGCAGTGTCCTTGAGGGCCCTTACTAATTGCTCTGTCTCGGCACAGACACTACGTGGATTCTATGAGACGAACACTTATACTGCCGAATTTAGGGGCAAGACTTTGTTCATTCCTGTATTTGACTGCAGGCATTGGAGTTTGGCGGTGATTTCAGATGAGGGCTTCTTCAAGTTTGATTCTGCTTACTACACTAATCCCAATTTTCACGGGCCACAACGTCTTCATGAAGCAATGGCCAAAGTGTGGTGCATGGCGAATGGGCACGGTCCGGGTACAACTGAATGGAAGAGAGCCGCATCTATAAAGTCTTGGGTCCATGTCAGTTGTCCACAGCAGCCTGATGACTGGACATGCGGATTTTATGTGGCCTGCTACATAGTGATGTTAACTAACTATCTAAAGCGGACCACCGCAGATGAGAGGATCTGGGAGGAAGCTGTAAGTAAAGTGCACATTGTGGTGTTCGAATAAATAGTCTGTTGTAGCGAATGTACTGCTGTAGTGGTTGTAATATTGTGCTGGTTGTAGTGCTGCAGTGGTTGTAGTGCGGTAGTAGGGTTGTTGTAGTGTTATATTATGAGTAATATGGGTTGAAGAGGAGGATATATGAATTCTGTTTGACATCAACGGGAATGGTGGAACGATGTGCAGATTTCGGAGTGTTTTGATCACAACGAGGTGTTAGCGTTACGGAATGCATTGAAGAACGCTATAGTATCTGCACTACGTTGTGGGATGGCGGGTCCCTACAAATGTGAAGTTTCCGTAGGGTTGTATGGCAACCACGTTGGAAGCCCTTGATCGTTGTAGGACACTCGGTGCTGAACGTAGTTTTGTAAATTATTTTTCTAGCCATTTTCTGGCATTGGCTTTCTATTTTTGGATGTATATTTCAAATTAAATTTCACTTAAAAAGTCACGGATCTGCGACATGTCTCAAGTGTTTTCTAGGGTGCTCAGCTTGAGAAGGACTACTGAATATTTACAGGATAAAAGAATAACGCAAACATATCAAAAGATAAATAAATTAAGGCGAATTTTTAAGGAAATTAAAAAAAAATAAAAAATAAAAAATAGTATTTACTCACATAGTAACTTAAAAACATATGTATCTCTATAAATCAAAGATTCAAGGGAACCAAATAAATTACACATGAGGTATTCCAGTGGAAAATTGAATCACAGACTTAAACGAATGAATAGAACAAAACAGAAAGGAAAATAGGAAATTCAATGCGATGGATGAACACCATGTGCCTCTATGGAGAAGAGAGAAATAAAATAATAATTAATGAATCAATTTAAATAAAAGTAAAAATAACATTCAAGATGAAACGATCAAGAGATTAACATGTTGAAGTAAAGATAATTAAAGGGAAATGTGAAAAGGGAAAATAAATTTAAGATGAAACACTTAAAAAGAATGGGAAAAATAAAAATAATAAGACTGAAATCAAAGGATTAATGTGGAGAAAGAGTGGAGTCCTAAAGTGAAAAAATAAATACAAAGGGAAAAAAAAAGGAAAAGAATTGAAATAAGAAATTAAATGCAAGCAAAGACATAAATATAAGGAAGATATGAAGAAAAAATAAATTTAAGATGAAATACTTTAAGACGATAAGATTAATTGTATATGATGCACTAAGGAATTAGGATCTCGAATAAAACGATAAAGGTTTTAAGGGAAGGATAATGAAAAATAAATGTTAAAATAGAATTGAGTAATTCAATACAATTACGAGATACATTAATGTATCAGTCATTTGCAAATGGGATCGTGAAGAATCATAAATTATATATAATCAAGAATGTCATTCTTTGTGGGGCCAAGGTGGAAAATGAACGTGAAAGTTCAATTGCACGGATTGAAGTAATGTATATGGAACAAATGATTTGAAGGGACACGAAAATGATGTAGGCTAGGGTGAACGATTATATTCATGAGATATAAGTTTGAATAACTAGAAAAAAGAAAATTAATTAGGCAAATGAAAAAATAAAATCCGAGAAGTAATAAAGTTCCTGAATATAACTATCAATCCTAAGTGATATATAAGAATTATAAATAATTTCATATATGTGAGAAATAATATGGTGATACGGATATTCAAGAAAATGTTACATGCAAATATGAAGTTTTGAAGATCATCGATAGTCAATGAATGTATTCATGCGATTTAATATCCACATACTGAGTTGTTTAGTGGTACATAAAGATTATATATGTCCTCCATCCGACATGGTTTTATTAAACCATGGGTGGAATAGAGGAGACCGTAAAAATTGGGGGTTTCTAGACAACATAGGTAGAACTCTGACTTCAGAAAACAACATAAACGTAACCCCTTGTTTAGGTGGCTGACTCTTCGTACAGCGGTTCTCCTCTGTGGCCTTGACTTGTGCTGCTCAGCCGCTGTTCTACAAGGAGGCCTGCTCAAGTCTTCGTGGTTCAAATCGTGATCTTCCGTCGCAGAAGTCATACCCTCTTTATTGTCGGAACACGGAAACGCAACTAACATCCGGATAGCACTCCAACTGAGCGTAAACTTCCGTATTGTCACTGGGTTCCGAGTATCGTCCAGGGACTCAATAGTGTTTCAACGGTCAGTTCTCGGATAGTCGACCCGTTCCGAGTTTTCTCTTCCGAGTTCTGGGATCGAGGTTCCGAGAATACTTCCTGCGTTACTGTTTTAAGGTTCATGGAGTATCCGGTTTGTGCTATCTCTTAATGTGGCTAGTGCAAAGCTAGTTTTTATGTAATCAACCAAAAAAAATGAAAATTTGTTGAAATTCTAACTCCGGATGGGGCTCTTCCGGTTTATTCTGAGTTTCTCGGATCCCACATTTATTGAGGGACAGAGCACCTGTGGGGTGCGACCTGGACGTGATCCTACAATTCTGGATTCCGGGTTCTTCATGTAGCATAGTTTCAAAGGGGAGTGAGGCGCGGCAATGGTTGTGGTAGAGTATAGTGTTGGAGTTGAGACGGCAACATGGAGTCAGGTGAGAGATGAGGATTCAAGAAACCAGGGTTAGGGTTTAGTACGCCTTCATGTTTTCTTTGGATGTAGCTTTTTTTCCTTGAGGTGGGTGGTCGGGTTCAGGTCTATAAAATGCTGGATTCCGACATGTAAAGACAACATCAAGAATTGGATAGTAGATTTTAGTTGATGCTCAATAGAGGTGGAAGTTGCCCCTTCTTTTAATGTTGTTTAGGGTTATAGGTGAATATTGGGATTCTCTTTGTAGGTGGTTGGAGAGGCTTGCCAGGAACTCAATGGTATTTTGTTCAATCAGTATACAACTTCTCTGTGCGTGGTCACTCGTTCTGAATGTTTATTGCTTCTCGTTTTGGTGGGTTGTAGATAACAGTCGGAGATTAACAAGGGCATCATTGCAGCAGGTTCCTGTAGGTGACACGAGTATTGAGGCCGCGATTGGACCATTGCTGGGGCTAAGGGATGCGGCGAAGGAAGGCAGTGATGCTTCTACGGATCTAGACGAGCAGTTTAAAGAAGGTTCTTCACAAGGTCAACTCAGACAGGCCAGGAGCTGTAGCGGAGGTACAGCTCACAGTAGACAACGGTTGCCTCTAGCCATAAGTTCAGGTTTGATATCTTTCCTTGGTGTTGGAGTGACAGGACCCAGAATTCTTTTTCCCGAGGACGAGAAATTAATAATCAATGAGGATAAGCGTCTTATAGACGGGCTGGGACTGGAGACCTGGAAGATGCTACTAAGGAATGGACCACAAGGTCTACAAGAGGTACGTCACGTTTTGCCAAAGGAGTTTATCTAATTCGACCTAGTTCGCATTAAATGTTGGCTACTATAATGCTGTAGTTCTCAGCATCGCTGCGTTATACATGGCAGGGGTATACGGTTGGAGGCGAGAGGGTATACAGAGCTGAGTTAAAGCAGGGTAGAGTACCATGCGCATGTCTTTACACTGAGCGGGAATACAAAGATCTTGTAATTGAGGCGCACTACACCTGCCGTTATCACTTTTACAAGAACCCACATGGCCACGAAAAGCGTTATTACTACTGGTGTAAGTACTGTCACGAGGACTTTAGTGATAAGAATGCAATTTCTTATCATCGTTATAAGGATCAATGTGACAAGTGGGGGGAAGTTGGTTCTGGAGTTTTGAAAATGTATCCTACGTTTACTCAGAGTGAACAACACGTGCTTAAAGGAATCTTATAGGAAGCAGGTTTGACATTTCCAGAGAAAGAGGGTAGCCGACCATGGAATCCGAGGGTACAGCTACCACGTGTAGTGCAGCCAGTAACCAAGAAGGACACGGACTCTGTAAAGGAAGTGAGACGAGGGACAGGTAAAGATGCGGATAATCTCAATGTCAGGCCACGGCAGGATGGATCTGGCACTATAGGACAGCGCCAGGTGACAATGGTTTACAAGAAAAAGGATTGCGCTGTAAAAGAGTCAACTGAGAAGGCAAAGACGTCGGTAGTGCAGGAGAAGTTCCAGAGGTGCAGCAAGTCTGTAGTGCAGTACGAGGAGGAAGGTTCTGATTCAGACGAGCCGCATTTCTCGGTTAGATATTCCAAACAGGACCACGTTGGGACACCGTCTGTTTCTCCTCAAAGAAAGGGACATATTGAAGGAGTCGTCAAAAAGAAGAGTATTTCGTTGGTTGGAGCTAGGAAGAGAAAAAGGAGCAGGAGGCTGCGGAAGAAGTGCTCTCACGATTTAGGGAGAATCCTAACTCCACCAATTTGCAGTCAGAATATCACGAGGACGTTTCTCCATTTGATTCCTCTACACAGGTTGGGTCGGGAAAAGGAGCCCTTCATTCCGATGTAGTGCATGAAGATGAGCCAATTTCGACTTATACGTTTCCCGTTGATGCTACTCGAGAGGGCGTACTGGAAGAAGCCGAACGTTACGCAGCTTCTTTAACAGTGGAAAACACATTTCCGAACATTGGCCCACCTCCCAAGGTTAAGAGTTGCCCAGGGTTGTATCACTTGATCTAGGAATCACCGGTCAGCACTATCATTGACCGCAAACTCTTGCACAACGATGAAGAATGCATGGTTGAGCTTCGGAGACTAGAAGCAAGAGATGAGCTAGGAGGGGGGAAGCTTGTACGTGAGCGGAGAGCGCAGAGCGGAGAGCGGTGAGCGGAGATTTGGAGAGCGGAGAGCACAAAATCGGGGACAGAACCTAAAAATAGCAATTTTTTTACTAAAAATATACTATAAAATTAGAAGATTCAAATATTCTCAGTATATTTTTAGAAATAATCTTATTTTAGTAATTTTATTGACCCTATAACCGTGGACTAATTACAATATTTTCATTGAATTTGTAGTTCGTTTTCTCTTTTCTTGGTAATTAATTTTTTGACGTGCACCAATTACTATACTCCAGCTCCTTCTAACTGGTTCAGGCATTCATTAATTCCCCTTATCCCCTCACATTTATATGCAAATTACTACTTAAAATGTATTGGTATTGAAGCTCTTCAGAGGGATCAAGTAACATTTAATATCGTAACATTTTCTTAACATTGCTATAATTCATCCACCATAGTCTACATGCCTTTCTCCTTCTTTTTTTTATTTTTATTTTTTTTAATAATTGTCTTGTATTTTTTATTAATTTTCTTTATTCTATTTATCTTGTTAGAGGGGTCAAAAGCCTCCTTTCATTTAATTTTCTCCTTCATTTTATTTTCAAATTCATTTTATTTTCACATTCAATTTCTTAATCTCCTTCATATTATTTTCAACCTTCATAATAAATATTGCTTTCGTTTACTTTAATATTTTTAATTTCATTTTTTAAAAATGTTTTTTTTTTTATTTTTTTTTATTTTTTTTTATTTTCATTTTCTAATTTAAAAAAAAAAATTTAAATGCTAAATGACCTCTGCTAAACCCTCATCTTTTCCCATTCAGTTTAGAAGGATGACAACTTTTAAATGAATGAAAAGCCGATTCTCAAGGGCGCCAAGCAGAGATATTGTTGTATCACTTGCTGACGATGTTTGTCCATTTCAACCATATGTTGAGGTGGAGGACGAAGAAGAGGTGATGGCCAACAGCCAAGGGCGTCCTTTGACAACGGATGTTGACGTACAACCGGATGTAAGAGCTGATCCTCCACGTTCAGGAAATTCGGATGATATCATAGTGCTAGAGGAGGACGCAGATGTGCCTTTGCAACCACATGCATACTCGAAGGTTGGAAAGATCCCAAGGGGAACCTATTCCAGGGAATCAGTGAATCGGAGGCGGGGAGGTGGGCCATTGCTGAAACGTTCTTACCAAGGACACTTGCCAAGTGTGGGAACGAAAGTGAATGCGAATGTAGTTTGTCCTGTATTACAGTCAGCGGCTGGCAGTCCTGCTGATAGTGTAGTGGGCAACCCTAAACGTGTTAGGTTTGAAGATTAAGACATCTAATAACAAGTATATGTTTGCTGTAATAAAAGATACATGTCAGGGGATACGAAGTATATAGTGCACTTGTTGAAGATAGAATGTTTTGAAATAGAGTGCAATCAATGTGAACGTCAAAGCCTTTATAATGAAAAAGTCAATATAGCTTCTGTATTGCTGACTTAGTACATGGTATATTACTAAAATCATTCAGTACGTTATCAATGGCCATTGTGGAAATGGCAGTTCTAAAGTAGGAGTGCTACCTACTTCTTCGCCAAGGGGTGACGCAAGATTCCACTCTCTAGGAGTAGCTTGACCTCGTTAAAGCTGAAGGTGGGCGCATGGATGAAAAGCTCCGCTTCGGGATCACGGTTGCAGACCTTCAAGAGTATGTAGTAAAGGTGCTTACAATACGTGAACTGAGTCCTGCCTCGGAACGTAGTCATCGTCTTCTTGAATGCGGGACAAGTGCAAGCAGGATAAGAACTGATGGTAATCTGGTACCGTGTGATGTGTGGAGCGACGCCCGAATCCAGCCCAATGATGCAACCGTGGCCCGGCTCAGGTATCATGGTGACGGAACGGAGGCGCGCTTTAAGAGACTCGAAGGAACCCATGGACAGTTGCTGCGCCGGATTGGGACGAGTGGCAGTGGGCTTTACCATCTTGCCTTCTCTCTTGCCTGGGTAGCGGTCAGCGTCTGCAGGGACTGGCACCGAGCTGAGATTTGCAGGGGGCGGGGCAGAGGAGAAGAGGCGTCTTGGGGAGACCGGCTTCTTCGGCGGAAGTTGAAAGCCCGCTGGTTCGAGGGCAAGAATCTCAATGAGTTTTAGGTTAGTACCAAGTTTCACTGGCCACACCTCTGGAATGGAGGGGAATTCCTGGTCGTTTGAGTAGTGTGCTACCCACTTCCGCTTAGAGCCTTTCACGCAGCGCTGAATATCGTCGGAGCAGAAGAAGAACTCTGTCTTCTGGACTGTGTTCCTGCGGTAGTTAGTCCAAAGCCCAGTGTAGGTCGGGGCAGCTGTGCAATGGGGCCCCCTGACGATTCTCTCAGTGCACTTCTTTTTCGTTTCAGCTCTTTGGGCCCAGCAGCACTTCGCAGAAAGTTTGTAAAGTCTCGAGATGTGCCACTCCTTCACGTCGACCTTGGTTTCTTCAACCGCGTTGACATGGCGAATGCCGCCCTTGTTCACAGGTGAAGGTAAAGGGGAATCAACTTCCTGGGCAGGAGATTGGGTACCTTCTACCTCGGTGTCGTGTTCGGAGTCGTCTTCCACAATGACGGGCATCTGCATAGGGCGAGCCCTGACGGCACGTCTTGGGCCTCTTGGGCGTGAGAAGTTTGTCTTGTCCGGGCGATGAGACTCCTCGTCAGCGCCGATGGGGACGTCGGCTTTTCGCTTTTGTGAACCAAACACTTCCGCTCCAGGCATGATAGGCTGACGGGTGCAGAACTCATCCGCGCCTGGCATATCGAGCATGGGGTTTTCGAGCAGTGTAGGATTTCCCCATTTCTTCGCGTTGCGTTCGGCCATTCGGAGCCTCAGGTCCTTCTTCGATGGTCCTGTTCCGCCGACGTCACCTTTGAGGAACTGGTAGTAGTTAACAACCTGTAGAAAAGCCCGAACGAAATCGTCCACGGTAGCAATGTAGAGGTCGTTCCCGTTGTTTTCTGAAGCTTGGAGCCACTTGTTGTGAACTGTTTCGGCGAGGTTACAGGTCGGCATCTCTGTGAGTTCTTCTTCCGTGAATTTCTACAATTTTGACAGTAGGTGCCATTAGATTCACGGACTAGAGTTTTGTAGGTTAGGGCTAGGAAACCAGTAGGAAAAACATCAAAACAGAGTGCAGAGATCATACCTCGGTCATGAATCCCCCCCACTGGCGGAAGCGGTGATGCCAAAATGACAGCCACTGATCGAGTTTGATGAGTCCGCTTTCGCCAACGACCCCGGTGGATGCCCACCATGCTCGCAACGCGTGGTACAGAGTTTCCGCCTCTGCCATGCTGGTAGCATTCTTGTACTGAGTGCACATCTTCTTGTGCTGTTCCCAGAGTTCTTCGGGGAAGTGCTTCTGCGTATACGCCACCATGTTCTGTGTCCAATGGAACAAGCACGACCTCTCCCGGTCCTCCATTGGATCTTCTTTGTTGCCATTGCCGTAAAAGATTCGCACTGCATTCCAATTCGCCTGTGCGTTATCCGCCATGAACCCCTTGAAGTTTGGTGCTGCAACGCCATTAATCTCCATGACGGGGTTCAGGTTTTTCCAGAAGACGAGCTGCGCCTCCGTGTCCTCGGACTGCATGTCGCAAGTGGCGATTGTCATCACGCGGTAGTAGGTGGAATCGTACACATGCCACGCCATTGTGGACCAGTCTTTGACGCGTTTTACATGGTCGAACATGATCCATGCGTTCTCCAAGTCGCCACCGGCTTGTATTCGGCTGACCAAGTCGACACCACTTGCCGGCCCGACCTCCGACATCTTGAAGACGAAGACTTTGTCACGCATAGATCCCTGACCAGGAAATCTATTCTCCTGGACATACGCCCAGAGATTGTTTCCACGGAGCTTGGTGATACTGTCCATGACTCCGTACCTTCTGTATCTTTTGAAGGTTGCAACTTTGTTGCGGATGTTGGACGACGCCGTGTCTTTGCATCGATCCAGAACAGGAACCAGCTCCTCCATCGTCAGTTGCCTTGGTGGTGCATCCTCGGGCTGTAGCAGGCAGCTCCCAATGAGGAGTTTACTCGCCTCCAAGACAACGGCGCTCTTTGTTGCTTTGTTGTTCATCTCTACCTGCTCTTCTATTAAGCTACTAATCTCTGCTTTAGAGTCTCTGTAGTCTCCAACCTTCACTGGATGATCATGTGTTCCTATGAGAATACAAGCTCTAGTCTGATTCGGTTTGCCCACAATGAAATAAATCTTAGCCTCGCATGTAGCTACACATGATGGAGGTTTTTTACATACCTTGCACACCAGCGTAGATTCAGATGGAGGAGGCTGATCCATGAGAAAAGCTTGCAGAGTACACCCTTCGAACTCAGTCTCGTTAACCTCGAAGATCTTAGGAACACGCTTCAGAAAGTCACACTCCTCGTTGGTGCAGCGCAGCCATCCGACGCAGTTGGAACTTCAAAAAGACAGTCCGAAGTCGTTCTTGATGTTTGTTGTGATGGTCTTGGTCCACAAGTGTCCGTCGTATCGTTTGTCCATTCCCTGCATTGACTTGGCGGCGAGCTTAGAGGATCCTGCAGCAGCTGGTGGCAACTCAAAAAGAACCGGACCATCAAACTTCGCAGGCAAGTACTCTACTCTCTCGTGTCTAATAGTGGAATAGTCTATCTTCTTCAAAATGTTTTTTGACCCACGCGCCTTTGCAAGCTGTAGAAGGAGCGGAACAATGCTAACTGTGACCTGGGACAATGGAGGAGAGACATTGGAAGGAGGAGCATCAGCGTGGACCTTAGGCACCAACTTGACGGGACTGACTTCGTCATCAGAAGAGAGAGATATGACGGTTGGAGGGGGAGGTTTCTCTACGTCTGAAGTTTCAGTACCAGGCTCGACTTTGACCTTCACATCACGAGGTAAGGGAGTCTGAATTGAGCAAGTAGAAGAGCGACCGGGGGTGAGGATCTCAGTGGATGCAGCCATCAGAGAATCAGTAAGACCATAGACTCTATAGGATCCAGGGAAGAGTCTCCACTGCAACATATTATTCTCATCTCTCATTGAAGGTTGCCCGAGGGTGTGGGTAACCTCCGCAGTAACGTCATCAAAGATCTCCTCGTCTATACTGATGGAATCCTCAAGGGAATGGAATCTGAGACTGAGGCGAAGAGAGGAAACTGTAGCTAGACCATCGTCATCTACGCAAAACCTAAGGGGGATGCCCATGCCTTGGGCGTACAGACAGACCATCCCCATGTTCGCAGGCAACACAGTGATTATAGGGGAAGAAGAGAGAAGAGTGAGTGTACTAGCGAAGCGGTATCGCGAGAGCAAAGTGAGAGGAATGATGCATCGCTGTTGATCATTTTATTGAAGTAGGAATGTCCATGTGGACGACTAGGTAATGATTCATTCTGTTACGTAACGAATGTATGATTAAAGAGAGACGGCGCTAACTAATTAGAATGTTGCTTTCTGCAGACGGCAGGCCCGAGTTAACAGGGTAGGGATTTTTAGAAGTACGCATTTAATAAATGAATCGTGGAACCGATTCTATTCGATGTGGAGGTTGGTGAGATTAGACTGAGCCGTCAGTTGTCTCCATATTTAATACAAGTATTCCAGTGCTTAATTCAAATCTTCTTATATTTTTTGAGCTTGGTTTATTCTCTTCCAATATAGATTGATCTCATCAGCTTTAATTCAAAATGCAATTATATATAATTAATATTAATATAAGTAGGTTTAGATTAAGGTAAGTATTTAGGGCTGAGTCAGAGGAGTTGAAGGTTTAAGATATATAAGAGGAAGAGAAGTTAGAAGGAGAGCTATATTGTGAGGAGAGATATCTCGTTAGTTAGACACATGAAGGAGAGTGGAGGGTCAGCTCCCTCCACTTATGTCACTCCTAAACCTAGAAGGAAAGCAGGTGGTACAGATTTTACAGACAGGAGATCGAGGAAGAGGAGAGAATTACGTAGGAAGTCAAAGTCGAAAGGCAACCTTTTGAGACGCCAAATTATGGAGGCGAGCGAAGGTGGGGAAGCACTTGCTGCTACACGAGCGGGGCGAGGGCACCCTGGAAGTCCTACTGAAACTAGTGGGGAGGATAGTGATTCGCTCGACATTGCGGTAGGCCCAGGAGAAGAGGACATGGATGAGGGATCGGCCCGAGGGAGAGGTCGAAGGGCTGAGGTGAGGGGTTGAGGGAGGGGTAAGGGTCGAGGTGGGAGAGGGAAAGGCTCTTCGCAATCCCCAGTGCAGCATACACCCGCGGCCCAAGGGGAATCGAGAAGGAGATGGAGGGGCGAGGAGAGGAGCGTGAAGAGGAGGAGATGGCGAGTGAGGGTGGTGGCTCGGACCGCGGCCCTGCTACTGATCAAGTGAGCACACTTGTTATGGTGTTGGAGTTAATCAAATTGTGGGTAGATAGATCTGTTGGGGTTGTGGGCGTCGGTGTACAGGTAGAGAGGAGTGAATCCGCAGAAGGTTTTCAAGTAAAGGCCAAGGGAAATATTGTATGGGAGATGGGGGAGGCAGTGGGGGGGGAGAGTTTTGGTATGCAGCGCCTGCTTGTTACAGCCATGGCCGCGGCCCTTGCGGCTTAGAGTGCAGCAGAGGAGGTTGATGGGAGGGATTTGGCCCCGGGGGAGGAGCCCCTCGCATGGGCGCATTCGGATTCGAAACCCCCCGACGAGGTGGGGGAGGATTTGGGGGGGGAGAGTTTTGGTATGCACCGCCTCCTTGTTACAGCCATGGCCGCGGCCCTTGCGGCCCCCACTGCAGCAGTGGAGGTTGATGGAAGGGATGCGGCCCCGGGGGAGGAGCCCCTCGCACGGGCGCATTCGGATCCGAAACCCCCCCACGAGGTGGGGGAGGATGTGTGGGGGGGGGGGGGGGGAGTGTGATGTTTTTTAAAATAAAAATTAATCTTAATATTGGGAAAATGATTTGTTTAATCTGCAACTCTTTGTTTTATTCTGTTTATTTTATGCTTTGTATTGAAATCTCATAGGATGCATACCCTTTGTGTTGTAGGAGCTCACAGAGCAATTCACCGCAAGTGACTTTGATGGCCCAACTCCAGCAGAAACTGAGGTAAGTTGTTTGAATTTGTTTTTTGATTTGAACATAGCCTATTTTATTGAACTTCCATAATCATTTGTAATTATCTTCTGAAAGCTTAGTTGGAAATCTGACAATGTTTTTGTTCTTTTTCTCTAGGTATTCTCAGATGCACCCTTGTCCATCAGTTCCCCGACCTCAGTGATCAATGTTTCCGACCTCTCGGATTCATTTGATCAGCCCTATTTCTGTAGGTGTGATTTAGGAAACCCTGTAGGTGTAGGTAGTGGACCTCTCGAGGTCCACTCTCCTCAGTACATGCCTACGTCTCCTGTCTATGAGCCTACATCCCTGGGCTACATGCCTACCTCTCCAAGATTTGGGACCCCGCCTATGTCTCCACCTTCTCCATCCTTGCCTATTAGAGTGAGGAGGCCAGCCCATGTTGTCTTCGCCGTCCCGGCGGTATTGCCATGCCATGTCCAACAAACCAGGCAATTTTGGAAGAGGCGCCGTCACTAGAACTGTAGACAGGCTAGGGAGTATTATAGTCGTGCACGACGCACATAGTGGCCTAAGCTCTACTTATTTCTGCTGCAGCTGATTGTGTTCTCAAAAGAGATGTACCAGTCTGAGAAGTAATTCTTTTATTCTACTTTATTGTTTTTGATTTGCTTACATTCATTGTCTTCGAATCAACTCTAAATACGTATGACCTTTGACAGGTAACTCAAACACAAGATCTGTTGCCAGCGCCATCTTGTCCTACTGATTTGACGAATGCAGTGGACAGTGAATTGGAACACAGGAAACATTTCAAATTGGACTCTACAACCGTCATCAACGATCTCGGAATACTCCCAAAGACGAAGTCCCGTATCCCTGTACCCCTCTGCAGGATGCAATCAATGGCAAGAGTGCGACCTGTAGGCGAAATGGGAGTTCAACATTTGGAGCGCGAGTTTGTCAATGGATATAGAGATGGGGACCGGGTCATGTACATTTCCATGTACAACCACGAAGAGAAGACAGCCGAAGTCACTCCGGAGATCAAGGCTGACTCGAGCCCTTGTTGGCAAAAAGTCAATGATGCTTTCGAAGATGAGCTCTTGGCCGACCCGGACTGGAAGGAGTTCTTCGGGAAAATGTTCTATGTCTGGGAAGGTAACCATCGCCTTGCCGCATGGTTCAGACATATCAACAACCATCACAGTGAAGATCCAGCTTGGCACATCTCCATGCATTGCATTGTTCTTGACCCCCGCGGTCATGTGGGAAACCTTCTTCATGCCATGCACGACATCAACTGGTAAGAATTTTTTCCCTACTTCTTGTCCCCACTTCTTGAAAGCTGCTTGTACTTCCACTTCAGGGCTTTTACTAACTACCATATCTTCGAGCAGGTCTACAGAAAATGATCATGTGAAGAGTAATCTTCCTGCAAAACTCTTTTGTATTCGCTCTTTTGGTGTGATGAAATTGGAGGAATTCAAGGATCTGCTCTCACCTGCGGAGTATCAATTATGTTTGAATCACAAACCATCGATTCCTGGATGGTTTACTTTGCCAACCAAAATCTTCATCGCATTTCTTTATCATGTAAGCACTTCTTCCCCCCCCCCCCCCCCCCTCACGATTCTAAATGTCATCAATTGCCGTGCTCTGTACACTCAGAAGTTGATAATGTTTTTTTTCCAGAGAGAAATCGTGGCTGCTTCAGACGAAGCTGCCAGGACCTACAAGGAGAAAACACCCATTACAGAGCAAACTGCGGCAGGTGTTTGGGATGCTATGTCTGCTGCTTCGTCCGACATGATCAACTACATTAAGAAGAAGGACTTCACCAAGTACCTGACCATTGCCAATCCCAAAAACGGTGATGACTTCCTTGCGGAGGTGAGTTTCTTGACATTTCTACTTTACTTTCCAATAACTATTTCCAAATCTAATCTTCCCTATCATGTATTGTTCACTTCCCAGATCAATCGGCATTACAGTGATTTTTCCAAGCCCGAGATGACAGTGGATAAGCTTCAGAGGATTGTTCCCGCAAATGTTGATGCCAGATTTAAAGCCCGTTGGCTGAAGTGGTGGAACTCTTCACCAAGTGCACGACAATCTTATAGATTTCTGCCCCAAGAATTTAAGGAGGCCGAGTTGGACCCCTGGTTAAACAAGGCCACATTCTAGGCTGCGGTACAGCTCTTCAAAGTTTGTAACAATCAGTGAAACCTCTTCTTTTTTTTTTAATGTCCATGTTTACCTGAACGACATTACCTTTCTGTGGCAGTTGGAGGATGCTGTTACCCGGGAGTTTGATGACATCTGTAAGACCAAGAACCTTGTCATCAAGTGGAAGTCCTTCCCGGGACTGTTGCGGCCAGACGCATATGTGGAGAGTTGGCGTATTCTCCTTTGGGAAAAGGCTTTCCCCGCATTTATTAGTACCCGCGCAGAAAAGCCTTTTGATAAGAAGTCTGATTTTTCCACCTTTCCGGGAGCAGCAGATGTTGTCAAGCGTGTGACATACCAGTAGGACATTTATGAACTACGACTTCGTATCTTTTTTCCTTTTCGCTTCTATTCATTGTCAATAATATGTTTCTGATACATGGCAGTTGAATTTCATTAGGTATTTCAAGAGAGAGCTGCTTCCAAAAGGTGCAATTGACCCTGAGAAGTTCCCTTCCTACTTCGCGTCGTGGATTCAGAGAGGCTCTGATCAGTGTATCTATACTCTTCTACAGCTGAAGAGGTACAGCTCGCCCCACCTAGCCGCTGGTTGTTGGTACCTCGATTGCATTCGAGATTTCGTTATTGAGTCTGAAATGGAGCTCAAAGCTGAGCTTGACGTGGGATCAATAGCAGTCGATGATTCTGGAGACGGTTCTGATGAGGCCGAAGGCCTTCAGGATCAGTCATCTGCACCTCCACCGAAGAAAGGGCGGGCACGGCGACTGCGAAAGCTGGGATCGAAGTCCTTGGGCTCACAGGATACTGGTGCGTAGTCTTCCGCACCAGGAAAGGAGACACCCAACGCTTCTCCAACCGCAGACGTCTTAGTGCCAACTTCGACCACTGCGAATGCTCCATCATCCATTAGTGCTTCTGAGATCTCCAGAAGTATCATTGAGTAGAGGAAGGCCAAACTCTTTCCCCATATTACTTCTTCCGCTGGAGCTTCGAATTCCACATATGTTTCCGTCTTCAACTCATCTGTGGATTCAATGTTGCGGCGAAATAAGAGACAAGAGAGAAAAGGTGGCGGCGACCCAGATTGGATCAAGACTCAAGACTTCATTCGGAAGGTATTTTTTGTTCTTCAGACATTTCTCTCATACATCTACTTCTATTCATTTTTTAGTTTCTAACTTTGCTTCCTTGTTTCTTCAAGTTCGGAGGAGGCCGCGAAAACAGAGTTCCGGACCGGTGCAAACAAGAGAACCATCAGGGAGTCGACTTGATGATTGCCGACATCCCTGAGGATCTTCCCGTCCCTTCCGTTTCTGACCCCCCCACAAGTATTCCGCCTTGGAACTCTCGCTACAAGGATTATGTGTACGATATCTTCCAATTTGGAGATCAATACCTGCAGACAGATGGTGCCCTCTGCCTCATCTACAATAGAGATCAGAAGTTGGCTAAGGATATCGAGGAAGAAGCTGAGGGACATGACTTCATGCTTTACAAGGACTGGTGGGGCGTCAATGTTCTCGGCCTGACTTCTCCTACGAACCCCAAGAACTTGGTAATTACATCTAAACATTTCCTTCTCTTTACTTAGTGATAACCATTCTCCTTATTTGTACTCACTAGTTTTGCTTGAGTGCAGACTATGCGGTTCTGGATTTGCGTCTACGTTCGTTGTGGCAGTAATTTCTCTTTCCAGACGAAGAAATCACAGTTGATACATGGGGTCCTCAACATTACCAAGAGTTATGCCATTTTTAACTGGACCGATGCGGAGTCGCAACAGATGAATGGGGACATTCCGTGGAGAGGGCCAAGGAAGAAAGCCCCTGAGATGATGCAGAGCATAATCGGAGAGCTTTCGAAGCCCGGAGACATAGTCCTCGACTGGAATGCCGGAACAGGTAACTATCCATACATATGTCTGTTTCATTTTTCCTCTCGTTTCTTCAACCGTTTCTAAATTCTTTGTTACTCTCCGAGTTTCCAGGGGCCTCCATCAAGGCTTGCCAGGGTATTGGTCAACACATTGTAGCTTTTGAAGATGACGAAGCCATCTTCAACGCCCTTCTCAAACCGTACATGGCTAGACCATCCGACATGGGCCCCCCGAAACATCCTAGGCCAGCAGGAGCAAACGAAACGCCTTCAAAGAGAGCAAGGCCTGAGAAGTGGTGTAAGTCTTCTACTCTTTGTTCAAAATATCCTAGCACTGCTTCTTTTTGCACCTCTACGTACTAAATCTAACCACAATCGGTTTTCTATTGCAGAGTAGTTTCGGCAACACCGCCACGTGGGCCAACATCAGTGTCCACTCCATCGTGGCGTCTTCATTCCAGCCCGATTCAGCCTTTCATACTTCCGGACTACGTTAAGGACTTAGCACAGGCGTTTCAATCTGGAGCCCTAACATATGTTCCTAGTCGGCCAACTACTTTTGATCCTAGGGCCCTTCTATTCGTGGATGAAGAGGCTGTAGAAGGAGATTCAGAGTCATCTAATTCTAAGAGTGGAAGTAGCGACTATAGCATGTTCTGAGTTAGAAGGAGGCTTCGGTCTTTCATTGTTTTCATTTGATTTGATTTGATTTAATTGGAGTTCATTGCGTAATCCTTCGTCTACTGTACTACCCTAAACCTAATCTTGTTATGATTCACCCTTTCCAATTTGTCTCCTTGTATGTAAATGATGAAATGTCACAACTGTAATGCTCAAAATATAATATGAAGAATGAAATGTTACAAAAGAAATGCTCAAAATTTAAATTGCGCTGTAATTTATATTTTAATCATTTAAAATCCCACATTTCCATAGCCATGTTACCTATTCTTGACTTGGTGTACATCTTGGTTTCTGCTACTCCAATATTGTACTCGAACTCTGAAATATTCCACGAACTTTTAAGACCATTTCTTGTAGTTGGTCTCGAGTTGTCTTATTCCTAGAATCGTCTATATTATCTAAAACCATCATGCTGGAATACTCGTATCTAAATCCAATAAGGGACCAAATCTAAAGGATTGTATTCGAACACCCCACTAGTCTTCACACTAATAATCCTTCGGAGGAAATACAGTCCAATTCTTGTCGATATCAAACCAGCAAGTTTCGCCATCCGATATGATCACTTCGGGCAGCTGATCAACTGGATTCTCATCGACGTTTGATAGCAAGGGATACGGGATTAGGGACAACTCCATAATACGGAGAAGCTCATTGGTACAAAGCACTGTCCAACGCCATTCACCTTCACCAACATGGAGGCTTCCGATGTGCCTAAACGGTGGCAGATCCATGCCTCGTTCCCTGGCGCGCTCCACCTCCAGCAGCCAGGGCCGTAGCTCCTGATAACTCGCCAGTGCCTTTGAGGGCAAACCTACAGCAGCTCTCGTCCTCCTTGATCTCGCATTACTCACCTTCGGCATCGCGCAACACACTAAATTGTTGTAGTCTTAAAACGTTCGACGCAAGCTTGCACATTGACCCCCCCGAACTCCTACGCTACCTTCGCATACAGACTGTGTCACTATCCTAATACGCCACCTAGAAACAAGCTCAAGAAACCAAGAGTGACCTCCTTCTCTGGAACCCAGCTTACCAAGTGCTGTTTCATGATGAAAATCTCCTACTTGTATTACTCAAATGAAGATGCTTCGCTGCCTAGGAAGAGAGAGTAATCTTCGATGAAGACAAGGACTCTAACAAGGTATATCTTAGTTTCAGCAGTTAAGATATTATACACAAATTTTGAAATATTCCACGAAGTTTTCAAACCTTGCCTCCTTTATGTTCTGTGAAAGTTGTTTTTTTCCTTGTGCATTTTCATTATCCTATGAAATAATTATTTGTTTGATCTAAAACTTAACGCCTAGTCATTGTATCTTGCCTAAACCCATGACAAATCTAACAAAATATATGCATGACGTCATCATGACATCAGCCCTAATTTGTATCTTAGAGAACAAACGTAATAAATTCTTACCAGAGATAACCCTGATTTCCACGGTAATATACTCTTTTCCAAAAAAAAGTGTCAAAATCAAGCCTTAATTTAGTAATTTTCCACGGTTATAGGGTCGACTTTGCTTTTGAAAATTTTGCTAATTGTCAAATCTGTGCTGTCCATTCTGTGCTCTCCGCTCTCCGCTCTATGCTCTCCGCTCACATACGAACTTTCCCCGAGCTAGGAGGGCTCATATTTGCCTCTATAGGCTCATGGATAGCATGGAAAGAATCACAGGTACATGTGTGTACAATCCTCTTTGTATTCTAGCTGCATCTCAATTCTTTTATCTCACACTCTCATATTTACACAATGAATGTCTTCGATCTCCTTTTCTATTATGTTTCCAGGTCCAGGGGGAATCTGAGGCACGACAAAAAGAGGACGTGAACTTTGTTATGATGTCTGTGAAGCCCTGGAATCCTTACATTGAGTCGGTAAACCACGATGGAAGAAACTCCGAACTTACCAAGCTAGAGCACTACCTGCGGTACCTCAAGGATAAGGCTATGTATGTCTCCAAACGACTCAATGTGGAGATTGCACTACAGGACCGGCGGAAGTCACATGTTCTGGGCCAGCTTAAACTGTACAACTGCGAAAGGGAGATGCGATTGGAGGACATGGATTGGGGTTGGTCCCCCATGTTTTGGATATTGTACAAAGAAGGATCTCCTGCACTTCCGCCACGTCCATGGTCTCATACGCAGGAAGAGCTAGACCGTATACTTGCTGCACTACGTGCAGATGACAAGATGGAGCCTATGTTGCTAGAGCTTGACTGTCCTGATATTGTCCGTGACCTAAAGTTTTACGCCCGTGTCTCCCTTGGACGGCGCTCCCCAATTTGCCATCCAATTACGGGCATGACAAGAGCAAATATACTTGCTATAGCAAAGGACAAAGTAGAGTCAAAACGACTCTCAGCATGTGCCCAAGATGTTGTTGACATTGGCTGGGCATATTTCCCATGCATTTTAGGAGGTATCCGTGCTCCACTTTGTCGTTGTTGGGGGGATATGTTGGGACTGATGGGCTTTGACGGATGGAACCAGGATGACGTACTACACTTGATAGAACAGTTTCTTAACCGTGTTGCACGCCGAGCAATATTGGATGTGCACAGATCTGGAAGAAGTTCTGCTGAGCTTGCAGCTATGTGGTGGGTTCGTGGTCCAGACGATCCTACAACTCTGCGCCTTGATTGCAATGAGGTAAAAACATCCAGATAGGACATTTGGTCATCCTTTCCGTAGCATAACTAAATAATCCCTTCTCTGCATACGTATATGTAAATAGGACATGAAGTGATAATTGATCTTGCACTACAGGTGATGTTGAAGATGTTATGTATACGCGAGGACGTGGACTTTGGATGGTCAATGCTCGGCCTTGACAATCAACAACGAGTCCCAGAGGATTTGAAGGAGCCCGTAAATCGCGTGGTACAGTTGCTACTGGAGCTTCATGAGAAGGAGCTTCACCGCACTTTCACACAGATGGGTATCGTGCAACAAGATGAAACGCCTCCCTCACCACCCTTCCTTACTGCAAATGTCATGCTGCTTGAAGCAGTGGATCCAAGTCACCAGACCGTTGGCAAACATGCTGGTCAAGCGCAGACCACTTCTTTGGAAGTGATTTCATTAGTGGTCGCCGAAACGCTCTTAGACATGTCTAAGACGGTGCATCTAGAGGACGACCGGGCCGTGCGGGAGAGAGAACTTCTTTCCTTACACATAAGAAACCCAACGCCGCCAATCATGTGGATTGGGTCAGGCTGGTTTAGGAAGACTCCAACACATATTGATTTTAGGTTAGGTCCGTGCCGTGTGCGGTCAATGCTCTCCCCTACTTGTTCATTGAAACAGGTTTCATCAAATGACGCCTGCGAGGAGCAGACATCTATGAATTTGGCGGAGGAGACCCCACCCGGGAGTACAGTAGTAACACTGTTCATGTCGCCGATGGATTCAGCTACCATAAATATTAGGTAGTATATGTCACTGCTCTGCCCATGTACACTTCTAGATCCAAATAATACTCTAATGGCTATAGAACCCTAGAGCTATGCCCTAAATCTTTCAAACCCAGTCTTTATTCTGCACTACATGTTATTACTTTGCACTACATGTTGTTGCTACACTTAGATACGGCGTTCGTTTTGTAATGCACTGCCTACAGTCTAATGATGGACCGTATACGACTGGCGCATGACGACACTACTAGAGGACACTTGGAGTTCCTTTTTGATTCAGGCAGTACTATTTTACGCCTAATACCGGACATGGAAGCCCTGGATTCCCATGAAGGATTGCTCACTACGCCTCTCATGGATTTCTTTTGTCTTTGGTTTCTGGCATACCTTCCTGACAAGGTTTTGCTATGCAATTCTCTAATAGCAACTAGCCTATGTACGCTCATCAAAGAAGGTGACTCAACTAATGCACTACAAAGATTTTATAGTAAGAAATCTGGGTTTAAACGGCTGAAGGGTAGGACGATCATCGTTCCCATTGTCGATAGCACACACTGGAGCTTAGCTATACTGTTGACCTCTGGATTCCTGAAGTTTGACTCAGGTGTGACAGATTCCACTACCTTCCACGGCGGTAATAAACTACATGAATGTCTCGGCAAGTTATGGTGTATGGCAATAGGCGAGTCAGAAGGATCGCCCACATAAAATGCATGTTCCGGCACAAAAGCATGGACCCAAGTCCGTTGCCTAAACAGCGTGATGGTTGGTCATGTGGATACTACGTCATGTGCTTTGCTATCACATACATGGCGATCCTTGGAAAGGAAAATGAAATTGACTGGACAGCAGAGGTCAGTGCATCTATCCCTTTTGAGATATCTATTTAGGTGTAGCACTACTTCCTGTTCATATATCGCATGCTGCAATATCTCCGTGAGAGAGAGGAATCCCATATGGCAAAACAAAGAGTATTACTTAGTTAACGTGGCATTATGTTGATGCAGATGTCCGATGTATTTGACTTTGAGGATGTGTTGGACATGAAACGGAAGCTTAAGAACGCAGTGACCAAGGCCTCTTTGGCGATTGACCACTTGTCAACGGAAGGGGAGTTGGTCGCGGGGGCATTTTGCAAGCTGATTGCAAAGTTGATGCTGTGTTAGGAGTTGCACCTCGTTTACCAAGAGTATTTGGAGGATTAAAAATAGGAATCGTCCAGCAGAGTATTTCCTTGAAACAAGAGGAGCTGGAGAATGCAAAAGCATTTGCATATCAGTTAGAGGAAAGCAAGAAGTCTGTCAATTGCAAAACTGAGAAATTACGGAATCAAATAGAAGACCGAGAGGAGGCGCTCGTCGAGGCCCAAGAAGAACTTGAAGTCTATCAATTGAAGCGCACTCAATTCATGCCCTCTGTGCAAGACTCAAAAAGACAGCTGAAGAAAGCCACAGATCCAAACCAGACTGAGCATTGCACGTGAACTTGCAGGTTTCACTGAGATTTCACTGCTCCAGATTAGTCAATTCTCTTATTTTTGGTGGCCTTAGTTTTCTTTTGGTTGTTCTGGTTGCTTTGGGTTTCAGAGCTTGAATGGAGAGTGCAAAACCTTTTTCAAATTTGAAAAAATTGAGCATTGTACACCTTATCAAATTTAATAAATTGAGCATTGTAGATCCGTTTTAAAAGAGGAGTTGCTGAAGCTTAATCGAGTGGATAGAGACATTGAGTATGCTCAGAAGAAGGTCAATGGTGTGCTGGCAAGGATAAAGGTAGGGAAAGATCTATTGGCTAAGACATTAGAGGATTTCAAGAACATCGATGCAGACATTGCAATGGCAAAAGAAACTGTCATTCGGCTTCAAGCAGGTTTTGATGCTCATTTTGTACAGTTGAAAAGTATGCGATGTCATGGAGGTATAACTTGCAAACCCATACCAATGGTGCAATGTCATGAGCTAGGTGACTTTGATAGTGACATCATAATGATTAGTGCATGTCCAATTTGCGAGGAATTGTTTCCTCGTAATAACATAATTGTTGCCTCTTGTGGTCACACATATCATCCTTTTTGTTTATTTTCACACCTTCAGACATCAATTAGATGTGCTTCAAAATATTGTGCGTCACCTGTTTTGCACCCTGAGTGGTGGCTTAGTATGGGAATTGGCCCATTGAATAAAGAGCAACTGCAAATTTTCGAAGAAAAAGATCTTAGTGGACAAAGGATGGCAGCAGCTGCTCTTAAAAGAGAATCTTTCACCTCCAAGCCAATTTGTGCCAACCCTGTTGGTATGATAACTGAACCCTCAATTGATTGACTTTTTTTGTTGCTTTTGATTGATTGTGTATTTCCTTCTTGTGTCCTAAAATACTCAAAGTAATTTATATTGGTTCTGATCTAGACGTCTTTATATTTTGAATTTCACATGATAGTTTATCCAATATATTCGGAACTGGACGACTCTTTGGAACTACTTTTTAGAATGAGATTATTCCTTAGAGTGGGATTAATTTTTGGAATGGGAATACTCCTTGTAGTGTGTCTATTTCTTGGATCAATTCCTTTGCCCTACTCCTTAAGACTACTCCTTTGCCCTTACTAGTCCTTTGCCCTAGTCGTGTATTCTAGTCCATTCTCCTACTTCTTTGCCTAGTCCTTTGAAAATCCACAAAATGTACATAAACTACATATTGATAGAGGCATTACTTAAGAAACTACTCAGATTGAGATACCCAAGCCTGATAAGGGAAGCTCATTCGAAGAGGTCATATCTCCATTAAAGAGCACAAAAGTGGTCTCTACCCCTGAAAAGAAAATCTCGGAAATTCTTCCTGTACTAAGGAAGCCATCTTTGAAGAAAGTGACAAAGAGGATTCACTACATGGCTCTAAGGTAATGCGCTCAGAAACCGTCCGAATTTCAGGTTTGCTCATTTGGAATAGTGGTGGAATTTTTTTATAATTTTTGGATGAAGTGCAAAGCTAGTGCAAAGCCATCCCAAAAAAAAAATCATTTTTTGAGTAAGTCTACAATTTCCTATGAATTTTTGAATGTTCAGCCCTAGGTGCTCCACTAACCGTCCCTAGAGTCATGGTTAATATGACCACTTGGATTCTGTGAATAGGACGTTTCTGCACCAATCACAAGCACTCAATTTCTGCAGCCATAGACGGAATTAGAATGATTTTGCACAGTTTCAGGAACAGCCTATGTCAAAGCCTATGGGACGGTTTTTGGGCCGGGACGGTTTTTGGGCCGGGACGGTTTTTGAGCGCATTACCTTAGTAGTGAAGGAATATTGCTCTGCTGTGAAGAAATTGTTCATGAAAGTCCTAAACCTTCATCTGCAAAATCAAATTTTGTGCCGGTGTCCCCCAATTCCAAAGCCAAAGCCAACATTGATTTGGCCCAAAGTATTTGAACATATGCGAATTTATGGTATACCTCCTGCCTATGATACAATGGGATGCCCAATCCTGAAACCTTCTCTTAATCTCGGCCCTGTTGTTAATTTTGGCCCCGAAGAAAAAAGAAAACAAGGGCGACCTACAAAAGGCAATAAGAATGATGCAAAAACCAACAACAAAGATCATAAACGCAACAAGGTGCAACATTATGTTCACAGAGTACCCGATTCATTATATATAATATTTTATTCTTTTGTAAATTTAACCAAAATTTATTTTAATTGCATTGCTTTAAACTGATTCCAATGCTCAGAACTAATTCCAATTGTGTGGTTGAATTGATGCAGGGAAATTAGTGATGTCAACTGAAGTTTTCATCTAGTTTAAGATAGAATGAGTGGTGTAGCAAATAATAATGTCGCTTAATTACTCACAGTGTAGATGTGACAGCGATTAACCCCTTTGAGATGTTGCAAGCAATATGTGCATGGTGAGGGGCGTATTGGGCTGTTTTCACGGGCTTCCTTACTGTATTTGCACTCAGACCTGGAAAAGGGATTGGGGGCATGAATCTCGTGTTGGTCACTGTATTTTTTAAAACATAAAAATGTGAAAATTTGGGCCTGTGGAGCACCCGAGACGCCGTATTCTGTGCATTCCCTGAACATACGTAGCGCCCTCCATGGCTTTCTACGGTTTAGGTTGTATCTGACACTGCGTATGCCACCTCGGGTATGGTGACCGGCTAGGGGAGTCAGAAATCAGTTACCCTCCTCTCAAGACGCGCCATAGTTCGCATAGGATCCAACAGTCACCTTGCTCTGAACTTGAAGAGGGGTTTGAGTCGCATTACATGGAGACTACGTTGCTTTCATTTTATGCTTCAGGGATTGACGGCAGGTTGATGTTGGAGATTGTGATGGCGACTACTCTTGAATTCCGCGACTTCAATGAGGGAGTGATGTGGGGAATCAGGAGGGAGTATGAGAGAGTTGGGGGGGAATTTGGTTTAGGGAAATCCACAGTTGGTTTGTTCGTTGCAGACTCTGTGCTTGTGGCGCAACAATTGATGGCCGGTGAGGAGAGAGAGGCAGAATTCGAGGATGCTCAGAGCCCCGAAGATGGTGTAGTGGCTCTCAGGAATTGGGTGATATCACAGGGGCGATTGGAGGCTACCGCGACCAAGGTCGTAGCGTTGTTGCAGCCTGAGCGCCTCCAGCTGGAGCCAAGACCGAGAGCGTGGAATTGGACAGGTGAATTTGGGGAGGAAGAACGAAACAGGTACCTGTGGTACCGTCACACAGCGCGTCTGTTGGGTTGGAAGGATAGACAGCAGTTTCCGGATTTCGTGACGAGGTTGCTGAAGATCCACATTTTTCCAACCAATGGAGCAAGGGGGCAGGATGTCGGTGAAGCAACGAGCCAGGGCGCGGTGGATCCGTTCACCAGAATCAATGCGGGTGGGATCCTCGGCTCCCCGATCTCACACGGTGGCAAGGGCAACGTCGGAGATGGAGGGGATGGCTCTCTTCTCGGACCAGGTAAGTGAGGTTTAGGGTTTGGGTTTAGTATGTGCGTGGCTTAGGTTCGTAGGGGGAACTGGTAATGGCCACGCAGAGACTGATGCATATGGTTTTTGTTGCTGTTGAATTGCATACTATGCTTGGAAAATGCGAATGGGATTGAGGAAGGTCGGGGGATGGGGAGGGTGTCTGAATTCTCTGAATTGCGGTGCTCTGCTATTGAATAAGTACGAGATGTGGACTGTGGACCGACGTCTGTGTGGTGAAGGTCACGTAAGGGGGCTGGGGATTGCAATGTGGAACTCTGATCCAGCGAGTACGGTTTCTGATGTGCAGGCTCTCTTGCAAGGAGCGACCTCGGGGGAAGAGGCTGTGGTTGAGGGCGGGGTCACCTTCAAGGAGCGGGACAAATTTCAGGAGGACAGGGCGAGAAGTTTGGTAGAGGGGGGGGGGGGGGGGGGGGGGGGAGAGCCACAAATGCCTGCAAAGAAAACCCGAGCGCCGAGGAGGAAGAAGAGCCCCATGGGAACCACGGCGGACGGGGCGTGTGTGATGGCGAACGAGGCAGAGGTGTCGAAGTTGATGGAGGCGGGGAAACAGGGACGCCAAGAGGCAGAAAAAAACGGTGAAGGGGATGCAGAGGTCATGGCAGGGGGGGCTGGGGACAAACATGTGCGAAAGCCTAGGCAGCGAAGGAGTAAAAAGACAATTGAAGAACAAGGGGGGGCTGGGGTCGAATTGGTCGGGGAGGGAGAGAAGAAGACAAGGAAGCCCAGAGAATCCAGAGCGGCGGGGGGAAAAGAAAAAGTGCAAGGGGAGGTTCCGGTCGAAGTGGAGGGGGAGGTGGTGGGGAATGTGAAGAAAAAAAGGGAGTATCGGCCAAGGAAGAAGAAGGAGGTCGAAGTGGAGGGGGAGGTGATGGGGGAAGTGAAGAAAAAAAGGCAGTATCGGCCAAGGAAGAAGCAGGAGGGGCCGGGGGTCGGGGGGGTGGATGATAGCACAGGGAGAGGTGCACCTGAGAAGAGGAGTCAGCGGAAACGGAAGGCGGAGGGATCCGGCGAGGAGGGGGGCGCTGGGAATGGGGATCTAGCGGGAGCAGAAGAGGGGGAGGAGCACCCTCGGGTGGCTGCGGATGGAGTACGAAGAGAAGGGACAAGTAAGTGCTGTGATGTGCATGTGTGCTGGGGGGGGTGTAGGGGGGTAAAGAGATGGATAACTAACCGAAAACGTGGTGGGGGCTGGGGGATGGGGGGGGGGGGGGTGCAGGTCGAAGACAGGAGAAGTTTACAAAGGAGGAGAAGGGGAAACCGAAGTATCCCCCACGGAAGCCACCAGCGTGGAAGCCACCGACCGACATCAAGCCGAGGCCTGCGGTGGGTGTCACAAGGGCCAGGCGAGTGCTTGACTACCACATGAAGGAAGTGGCAGATGCGGATGTGGCCATCTGGGGCGTGCTGCAGGACTGCGAGGCGCCAGAGTCCTGTGACATTGGGGACAGCATGGCTACTCGGAATCTAGAATTCGAGGAGCATGTGTTTGAGGAGCCCGAGTGGGGTGCGACAACACCGAGGCCGGAGACAGGAGTCAGTGAAATTGTTCGTGAGCGTGCAGCAGTGGAGGTGGAGGGAAGTGTGGTAGCGGCTGTTGGCACTTGGAATGTGAGGCGTGCGGGATGGGCAGTGCTCATTCCTAACATATTTCTGTCCGAGTATTCTTTCCACACTGGTGACACCCCGTCATGGACGCAGGGCGACGTGGTGGCGGAATATGTGCATGCGGTCACTGCCAAAGACATGATTGTCTGTGAATTAGGGGGGTTTGCGAGTCACATTCACTTTCCAGCTGAGGACGTGCGAATGGCGCTTGGTCCGGATATACGGGCTGTGGGCAGTGAGGGTGGGCAGAGGTATGGGTGGAGCAAGAGAAGGCTAAGCCTTTCCGCCTAGTGGCCTGCGCAAGGGGTATGGGCAGCGAGTGCGAGTGCCGAGGCCCCTCCAACTGCAGTCGTGGGGGAAAATGCCCCAAGCCGGGGGGTGTTCGGGCAGCGACCAATCGGAGAGTACAGGGAGCCATCGGAGGAGCACGAGGGAGCATATGGGACGCATGATTCCAGGGCACGCAGCATTTTCCCTAAGGTGAGCACTACCTTCCCTGAGTACATGCGGTTGGGGGGGGACATGCATGGGGGTGATGCGGAGGGGGTGATTCAGGCCGAGGGCGCCATTTCATCTGGAGAAGAGTGGATGCCCGAGTTTGAAGATGTGGTCGACAGTTCCGGAGACGAGGGTGGTGACTACGTCCCCCGCCAACCTCTGGTCAGTTCGGACTTCGAGGAGTGGTGCCACTCGACGGCCTTATTCAAGCCGGTGCGCCTCAACATGGAGCAGTTGCGGGCCTTCTATTGCGCAGAGTCGTGGAACTCTGATTGGGTCTCTCTCTTGGAAAGCAGAGATAATTTCTGCGGCCCTCCCCCTGGTTTCAGACTTCCTCCCAAGTCGGCCTTGCCGAAGCCAGAGGACGTCTTCGAGCTGTATTGGACAGAGAAAACCCTGGCCCGTATAGTCCTTGAAACTAACCGTTATGCTAGGGAGTTGAAGGGAGGAACATGGGACTCTCGCACAAAGGGCGGGTTGAAGTGGCATGACGTGTGCGTTGCGGAGCTCCGCGCATGGCTTGGCATCTGTATCTTGATGGGGGTAAAGAGGTTACCATGTGTTCGCCACTACTGGATGTGGTCAGAGGGTTTCATCTACTGTAGTTTGATTTCGAGTGTCATAACCCTTGCTCGTTGGGAGGATATCCTTAGGTGTTTGCATCTGATGAATAACCAGGAGCTTGTGCGGGATGTAGCGTCACGGCACTTTGACCGGATAGCTAAGACACGCTGGGTCATTGACATGTTTGTGACTGTCTCAAAACAGATTTACAATCTTGAGCGCGAGATTACAGTAGACGAGTGCGTAATCCCGTACAAGGGAAAATATTGTTTTATCAGGCAATTCATGCCTGATAAACCTATCAGATTCGGTATCAAGTGCTGGCTCCTTGCCAGCTCAAAGTCCAGGTTCGTTTCTAACATAGAAGTCTACTTTGGGGAAGGTACGGGTCTAGGTCCGCATGGACTTGGCTACCATGTGGTCCTGCGAATGATTGCAGGTCTGGAACAGCGATGGCATTGCCTCGTCGTAGACAATTTGTTCGCGTCCGTGAACCTCTTCCATGAGCTAATGGTTCTGGGAATGTGGGCTACTGGGACGGTACGCAAGACAAGCAAAAACCTCCCCAATGGACTCTACCGAGAGAGCGACAATGCTGTCAGGGGTTCAATGGTTATCAAGGTCCACGACCACAGACAGATGGCAGTTGTCTCGTGGCAAGACAAGTGCCTTGTTACCCTCCTCAGCACGGCTGCGAACCCCTGGGAGCCAGGTGTGGTTGTTCTTCGGAAGTTGAAGGGCATGCGGGGGCAGCTTGTGGTACCATCCTCCCCTATCCATACTCAGTACCAGGAGTACATGAGGGGGGTGGACGTCTCAGACCAGATTCGGGCAAACTACTCCTCTCAGCTGAAGAGCCACAAATGGTGGCACAAACTTTTTTTTTAATTGTAGACCAGAGCATGGTCAATTCGTACGTTGTGTACTGCTCGCAGATGGAGCAGCTCAGGTTGAGTGTTAGGACCCACATGCAATTCAAAATTGATGTGGGGAAGTACTTAGTTTTGGAGTGGATGCAAGCGCGGCCCTGACCAGCACAGCGCCCTCCTCCTCGCCGCAGAAGGGCCCATCCCATCCACTGTCTATGGCAGTCCGATCTCAGGCAGAGGTGTGTGCAATGCGGGCATGTGGGGCGTTGGCACTGCCCTGCTTGCGGGGATGTGTGGATGTGTCCCGAGAATTGCTACCATGCAGTCCACTCCCGACTTCGGTGAGCTTCACTGACCATCGTTTTTTTTTTTGCATGCTCTGTTTTCCTCTGGCCCGGTGTGAAGGCTTGGCGCTCCAACTGCATGCCATGCGAGTCGACTCCGACTCAGTGTTCATCACGCCGCCTCGCAGTCAGGGCCACCCCCGTGCCCCTCCAACATCCCGACATACGTGGTGAGATTCGGTGTTTCGAAGGCATGCCATGCTTTGTGCAGTGGAGAGAGCTCACCTCCGACTGTGCCACATGAAGGAAGTTTAGGTTGCGGCCACGTTTGACGGCCTGCTGTGGCTGCCTGGAGGCGTAGCAGTGGCCCATGCATGGCCACTCCGCCGGTTGGAGAGTTAGCATCCGCTTTTGTTTTTTGTTTTTTTTTTGTTATCCTCTGTAATGAGAAATCGCTCTTCGTGAAGAGCTTTGCATTTTATTATCTCTGGATGATCCAGCTCCGGTCTGGTTTATATTGCGTCATGTTCTTCTTTACGTAGATTGCGGGGGCATTTTCCCTAGATATGCGGTTTTGGTCAACTGTTCACGTGCATGGCACTGTTCACATGCATCTGTCTGAGGAGTGGTCGCTCAACAGTTTGGGCTAGGGTGTTCGGGTTGGGGATCGGGGGCTGCGGAGCGGGGGCTGGAGATTGTCTGCTGGGGACTGGGGGCTGGGGATCGGTGGCTACGGAGTGGGGGTTGGGGAGTTTGGGCAGGGGATTGGGGGCTGGGGACTGGGGGCTGGGGATCGGAGGCTGGGGAGGGGGGGCTGGGGATTGGGGGCTGGGGAGTGGGGGCTGGGGACTTGGGACTGGGGAAAACAGATTTCCGATGGCTGTGGGGTGCGGACTGGGGGCTGGGGACTGGGGGCTGGGGCTAGGTGCAGATCCGCAGCAAATCGGCGATCATGACAATGGCGACGTTCTGCAAGGTGGTAGCATTGAAGCCGGCTCCGGCTGGTAAATGCCGCCCACCTCCATGTGCCGGCGCCACTCAACACCCCACATGCCAAGGCCAGGTCCGTGATCCCCCTTCCTTCACTCTCAATTCGCCCATCCCCCTTCCCCCTCCTCGTCTCTCTCACTTCTTCGCTGCATCTCTCAGAAAACTGCCAGGGTCGTCTGTAGCTTGCTGTTTCTCTTTGCTCTCCTTGCGGCTCTCCGGCTGTGCTTTGCATCACGTGTGATCAGATTTACAAAGTGCGCCATGGCTGACGGACAAGAGGGGGAGGTCTTGGATAACCTGCAAGGAGAGATAATTCGAGAGCTGGACGCGGTGAAGGCCTTCTACTTCCCGGCCTTCATCGAATGCCCCAACGACATGCAGGTCCTGGTAAGGCACACCATTTGCCCTTCATGTTCTGTATGTGCGCCTTACCTTCAAGCTTCGATTCTGCTCTGAGCCCCTGTCTGTGCTGGTTTATGTAGGGAATTCCGAAGTCTTTCACTGCGAAGTGTGGGTGGCCGGAGACCCTCGACAGCTCCATCATTCTGGGCATCACCACCCCCACGGAATGGCCCCTCCAACTCACGCGCGTGGACTCTCTGCACTCTACACTGTCCGCATTCAGTGTCGATGGATGCTCGGCAAAATTCTGCCGGGATAACCATATAGTCATCGGGACCTCGTCACTCTGGAGTGGGTCAACTCTCGCAGCATCTGCGCCAACATACACCGCCGCGCCTCACCGTCGAAGCCTGCCAAGGAGAAGAAGACCACTGTGAACTCAGTCCGGCAGGTGCGGTTCTCTGACCCCGTCGCCGTCACAGCTCGTCCTTCGCACCCCCCCTCCACTCCGAAGTTTGAGAAGACCCTTCGGGCTTCACACATTCGCCCGGATAAGAGTGCACGACTTGTAAGCAACCCCCCTTGGAATCGTCATTCAATTGCACCACCAGCTTATTTTCCCTTACTGCTTGTGGTCACTCTTGATTTCACCTACATGTACCGGCTCCATGTGTAGTTTCATTTACTGTAGTTTTCATGTCTACAGGATATTCCAACACTATACTGGAGGACAGAGGGGACGGCCACGTTTGATGGTGCTATTTATACACTCAATGGCCCGTTGAGAGAGAGTCCCGTAAAGAGCGCACTCCATGTCACTCCTTGGCAGACTTTCTGCTTCTTCACTTCGGGGTGGTACGAGTTCTGCGTTCAGAACGAACTGAAGCTGGGCGATACACTGACCTTCTACAAGACTGGGCCGTGCACATTTGATGTGACCATGGGGAGCACTGTCTAGAAGATGTAGCAATCCGGTTTCTGTTGTGCAGTGACTCTGTCTGTCATAGAACACCGCCATTTTGTGTATATTCTAGGGGCTCTCTGATTTCAACTCTCTTTGCACTCTTTATACGGTTTCCCTTGACATTGTTGCTTCGGCAGTCTGGAACTCCCCACTGAGATGTGCAATCACAGTTTTGTTTTTTCTTTCCGGCTAACTCCTTGCACTTCTGAGATGCGCACTCACAGCTCTTCTGTTTTTGGAGCACCGTTGTAAGTTCCCCCCTGTGGTTTTCGTTTTTCCCCTTTTATGCTTTCAATTCTGATGGCTTACTTTGCCATGTTTTTGCACTGTATTTGCCCCCTTTATCCTTTTCCTTGCAAGGTTTCGAGGACATCCTGGTCTAGTGCTCATCTGCATTCTCAGGTTACGTTTCTCCTTTTTTCCTTTTTTTTTTTTTTTTTTTTTTTTTCAGTTTCGAACTAAAAGGCTGTCAATTTTTTCTAATTCGAATACTCTCTTCGCACTTTCTGATTTCAATCTCCAATCTTCTTCACCATACTACACGTTTCAGTAGCCCCTTGTCTCCTGTGTCCAACTTTCGGCTCTGGGTTCCGTTTCGGCAAGTTCCCCTTGACTCCGGACGGGGTAGTTGAGAGTCCTGTGTCCCATGACAAGGAGCTCTGATGGCACTCCCTTCACCGGGCGTGTCCCCATTGGAGCAGCCCCTCCCTAGTCACCCCTGTGGTAATCGTCAACCGGTCCTTCCGGTAAGGTTTTTTCCCAGTAACTGCCTACAGTAGGTCACCCTGCCCGACATCTACGGCGACAGACTCAGTGACAGGTATCTGTCGTGACGCACAGACGTACGCTTTTCACTACGTATGCTTATTCTACAGCAGAAGACACCCCCCTCTCATAGCAATTTCTCTAGAATTATTCACACAGCAAAAACCCAAATGTAACTTGACATTTCTCTTGCAAACCTTGACGACAAGAGGATTCTAAAAATAAAAATAAAAAATAAAAAAAAAAAAGATTACCCAACAAGTGAAATTCAGTGTTGTATGCCAATTAGGTCGCAGAATACAGAATGTACTGTTCCAATGTACTGGCACCAAACAGCTCAAAGGGGTTAAAACAGGGTAAATTGTACTTTCCAAATTTCTGTGGACCTGCAATTCAATTCTCATGAATGCCTTATTATCTAAAACACATATTCTATTTTTGTTATTTTTGTGATGGCCTAGGTGCAATCTCATGTCTTGATAATGCTGTTGTTGTGACCATTGTCTTAGATTTTCAATACCAAGCCCATAGTTGATCACTATGAAACCTTTTTTTGCTTGAATACATCAATGAGGTTCATTGGGCGATGACTACTGTCATTTTTCTTGAAACCGGTATGTATCTAATGTTTGAGCTCTCTTGTAAGTGTGGATCTTTCTATCATTCTCAAGTTATTTTCCAAGAGCATCATGTCTGTTGTGTGCCAAAGCTGAAATTTTAAGAAGCTTATGAGGCTGGGTGTCTTAAGAATGCAGTGTGTGGAATAGAAATGCAAGAAGAAGATGGTACATCGTAGAGTGCATCACCTTCTTTGTTTTCACATGTGCATGTTGTACAAAGTCAGGATATTTACCTGGAGTTCTCCTGACTTCCAATGTCTGCATCGATGTCTATTTGTTACAATTTAAATGATGTTCATTAATTTCTCTAATATGCAATGCGACTCTATTTCAAAACTCAATCGTGACTCTCTTACAATTAGACACTCTACTAAGACCACCAAACGCACACCTTATTCTAGCTTATCTTGCCCCAACAAGAGCACCGTATCAATATTGAAAGGTTTTGTGTCAATATTGACAGGTATTGTGTCAATATTGACAGGTCTTGTGTCAATATTGACAGGTATTGTGTCAATATTGATAGCTTTCATGTTAAAATTACTGATCGACTAGCTGCTGAATCGACAAGAGGCACAAAAAGCTGAACCAACAAGACCAACATACAGCTGCCATGTTAACATCAGAAAGTTCCCCATCCTCATGCAATTGAATCGACACAAGTAACTACAAACTGAAACTGCAGGGAGCATCAGGAAATTGATACTTCAACAAAAACATCAATCCCCTGACATTGGATTCAAGCACTTTCTGAAATTGAAACAAGCAAGGAAGAGTAAATCATAAAATTTCAAAAGATTAAAAGTTCACAGATTGTACTAGCCAGTGTCTTGAAAAAAGGAAAACCTAACATCAAAAAAGCACTGCGCTACCAATCTAATTACATACACAGCTGTTAAGCTATTTTACTGGAAGAAACTAAACGAAGCAGTAAGTATACTGAAAGAAGGTGGTTCTGCTATTCGGGTTCACATTTGATAATTAGGAACTTCTTATCAAATGCTAAACGCTAAATCTACTTTTCTAGCCACATGGAGCCTCAAAGATTTGTCGATCAACAATCGACTAGAGAATGATTTCTTCCACCTCTGAAGATAATACATAAGTTGAAATAGAGCCCTTGCAGTGGTGTGTAGTGATGGGTATGGAAAACTTGGCACATAGTATCAAATGTCAGTAGCAGTAGGCTTCTAGAGAAGTATCAAGCAGAACAATAGTCTTGGAGTTCTTCTTTCGGTGATACCAATGTCCACGCAACAACCAATCTCCACCTTCCCATTTGTTCTTCCATCCATCTATAAAGTTTTGTCTGCAGGTGAAAAGAGGCATTACACTGAATTAAGAAGAATTTCTCACCTCCCTTAGGATCATTTGCAATGACTGCAAAGTTGTCACCTTGAGCAATGTTCTCAGCCATGGATTGGCCATCCACACCGGCTAGAGTTTGAAAGTTACGTTCATTTTGGGCAAATCTTGCAGCCAAGCGCACTGTCGGTACAAGTCTGACAGTTGTGAAAGGCTCAACATATTGTCTCTCAGAACAATCGTCTTCGTCTCCACCGTCCACACATATTGGACAAAAACATGACAAAGAACGCATCAGTAGAAGCTCTGTGTCAAGATGACACAAAGAAGATTTAGAATGAATTGATCTTGAGCCAATTACAGGAGCACAACCGAACTTGACACTCCTATCAATGGCGGGACACATGTAGCAGAGGTGACCTCCGGCTATGGCCCCGGGGAATTGAAGGGTGGGGGCAGGGTGACCCGGCGCTCACTGGGCGGGCAGCCCCATAGAATTTTTTATTTTTTATTTTTTTATTATTATATTTTATTTTTAAATTTACTTCGGAAAAAATAAAGGCTATAGAAACCAAAATTCAATGAGATCAACCCTAGCTACCCCGAGATCGTTGTTTTGAGTGAACCCTAAAATTACTTAACGGGCAACGGGTCCTACCGGACCCGTCGCTCTTATTCAAACCCTTCTCGCTTTGCTTGATGGGTTTGGAAAAACTTATATTATTCATGTAAATTTCTGAGACCATTTGTCTACCAAAAAAAAAACGTTAAATTTTTTTAAATTTTTTAAAAAAAAAAAACAATGAAAGTTAGGGCTGCCCGATGAGAGCTGCCCCTTGCTGGATGTCGGGTCCTCCTGCCCCCGACCCCCCACTCCGCCGGGGCCATAGCCGGATGTCACCTCTGCTACATTCATACCATCAATGGCCATGGATTTGATCTCCCAGAAGAATCAAGAAGCATGAGCTCTGGCATTTGCTGGCCCAAGAACTTCCTTGTCAAAATCCTGTTTTAAAAACACCACTGCATCATGGGCATTTCGAAGAGGAACAGCGTCAAGCCTCAGTTGTTCTTTCCTGAGCTCTCGTTTACACATTGCCCGTGCACCATCATGCTCACCTGCACAAATAATGCTAGTAATTTTACTTAAAAAAATATAATAGATAATTCATATTGATTACAAAAAAACTTCAATTTTTTATTTGTTTTTGGAAATATGAGTAGATGATAATGGAGAATCACATGATGTATATATTTTAAAATTATACTACTACAATGAAGAAATTAATGCTATAAAGAAATAATTAATACTCACCTTTGCCATGGCCAGATCCGAAGAAATTCCAATGCATTCGGCATCCTAAAGGTACCTGTGCAGAAACAGTCTTTGCAAGATACCTTGATACATGGTACCAACAGCGAGAGCTTTTAAACTGGCTTGAGCAACCATGGGTCCAAACCTAGTGCTCTGCAGGAAATACTCCCAAAGTAGAAGTCAAATGTATCAAATGAAGTTCAAAACAATGTTGAATAAATAGTGTGTCATGAGCTCTGTCGTCAGAAGTATAGTAGTGGTATTCTTTCACGATGGTCCCTTTACTCTTAGGATCCATTGGATCATACTCTGGGTTGTGGCGAGGGAAAGTTCGTATGTGAGCGGAGAGCATAGAATGGAGATTTAGCGAAATTTTCAAAAGTAAAGTAGACCCTATAACCGTGGAAAAATACTAAAAAAAAGGCATGATTTTGTTACTTTTTTAAGGAAAAGAGTGTAATACCATGGAATTCAGGGTTGTCTCTGGTAAGAATTTCTTACGTTTGTTTTCTGAGGTACAGATTAGGGCTGATGTCATGATGACGTCATGCATACAATCCTTCAGATTCGGTTCCTTATTGGAACAAGATACGAGTATTCCAGCATTATGTTTGCAGATCAGAACATTAAATATTGAATAGATAATATAGATAATTCTAGGAAAAAGAGAACTCGAAACAAGCAAAAAGAAATGATCTTAAAACTTCGTGGAATATTTCAGAGTTCGTGTACAATAATGGAGTTGCTGAAACCAAGATGTATACCAAGTCAGACTGCTTGTCTTGGTCAAAGAATTCTCGTTTTCTGGATAAGACCATTCCTAGCTTAAGTGTCAAGCAACGATCTATATAAACCTTAGTAGACGTCCTTGAAGTTGTATTAACTCAATGAATTCTGAAGAACTTAAGCTTGTACTTGCTAGGGAGTTGTTTAAAGGTATGGGCGATTCATTTGAGGTTGTTGCTTGTGACACGATTTTACAGGATTTGCTTAAGTGGATGGCGGATGGGCCTAACCCCTGGGATCATGTATGTAGTAGTGCAACGCAGGGTTGGACTCCTCCGACTGTAATCACGTTTGAAGACGTCGAAAACGCTTGTGCTGTGTCGAAGAGGTGGAAGCGTGAGATTGACAGCACTCCTGAATACGCATGCCTTCGGCTAGCGAGGTGGGATTACTTTTTGTACGAGGGTCGCCATTGGAGTCCGAAGGACGAATACAAAGTTAATCAGTTCAACATCAACTGGAGTGTTTTTAGGAGTTCTTGGAAACTTGCAAATCCAATTTACAACAAGAGGTTAGAGACAGCGTCCCTTGGAGAACTTAGTTGCGTTGAGTTAGATCAGTTGAAGTCATTTCTATTGGCCAATGGGAATCAGGTCTTGGATGTGCCGGAAGGAGAGAAAATTTCTTCAATAGATGGTATCTGGATCTCTCCCAAGAATAGGTAACATGGCTATGGTTTAGGGTGAGATTTTGAATGAATAAGAAAGTAATTACAACATTATATATATTTTGAGCATTTCAGTTGTGACATTTCATTGTTCATGTTACATTTTGAGCATTACAGTTGTGACATTTCATCCTTTACAATCATAGATACGAACTGGAAATGAGAATCATAACTACTTTAGTGTGTTTGCAGTAGAGTAGACGAAGGATTATGCAATCAACTCCAATTAAATCAAATCAAATCAGATGAAAACAATAATAGACCGAAGCCTCCTTCAAACTCACAACATGCTACAATCGCTACTTCCACTCTCAGAACCAGATGACTCTGAATCTCCTTCTACAGCCTCTGCATCGTCGAATACAAGGGCCCTGGGATCAAAAGTAGTTGACCGACTAGGAACATATGTAAGGGCTCCAGATTGGAGCGCTTGTGCTAAGCCCTCTGCATGATCCGGAAGTATATAAGGCTGAATCGGACTGGAATGAAAACGCCACGATGGAATGGACACGGGCCTTGGCCTACGTGGCGGTATTGCCGCAACTACTCTGCAAGAAAAAATTGAGAGTGGTAAGAATAAGTGGGTGAAGATGGAATCAATAAAGAAGCAAAGAAAACTAGCTCTGAAGTAAGAAATACAATATGACGACCAATACTCTGGCAAGCCTTGATGGAGGCACCTGAAACACGTAGCACAAGAAAGAAGTGAGTCCCTGTGGAGAAAATCAGATGATGGAAATGCAGAAATTGTTAATGAAGGATTACATGTTCCTGCCATCCACTCAAAGACTATGTCACCGGGCTTGGCCATCTCCTCAATTATGCCCTACATCATCTCAGGGGCTTTCTCCATTGGGCCTCTCCACGGCACCTCCTCATTCATGTGCTGCGATTCCACATCAGTGAAGTTGAAAATGGCATCACTCTCGGTAATGTGGAGGTCGTTGTATACGACATCGGATTTCGTCGTTTGAAAAGAGAACTTGGATGGGGGATGACCACCACGAATGAAGACGCGCACCCAGAATCGAAGAGACTGCGAGACACCAAAATATGTGAGTGTATTTAATGAGAAAGCTTAGTAAAATGCAAAGACAAGGAATGATTATAATGTACATACCAAGGAGCCGGGGATCGTAGGGTGAGCCAAGCCTAGTGCATTGAAGCCCCACGAGTCTCGGTGCTGCACGAAGCCATCAAGATTAGCCACTTCAGAAATCTGCGCAGCCAGATCTTGGTCGTTGTTGTGGATTATGCAAAGAGCACCATCATACTGCAAGTAATGTCTTGCAAATTCGAAGAGGTTCTCCAAATACTCCTTATCACGTTTGTTCCAAGATGGAGTGACGTAGGGGGGATTGGATATCGTAGGGACCGGAAGATTCTCAGGAATTTCGGCAATGATCAAGTCGAATCCCAAGTGATTCTGCTCTTTACATCTTGGCGGAACTCGATTCTCGCGGCTTGCTCCAAACTTGAGTAAATAAGAAAACAGAGTTAGACATTATAAGATTTACAATAATGTACGTATTGAAGGGAAAGCACTAAGCAACGGATCATACCATTCGAACGATGTCTAGAGCGTTGTTCCATTCGTGATCGCCACCCACGTCAGAGAGCTCCTTGTGTCGAAGCAGGACTGAATCCACAGAAGAGTTGATGACATAAACCTGTGTGGAATGCGGAGATCCAGCAGAAGAGGTAGTCTGAGGAAACTGCTTGGCCTTCCTCTGCTCAAGGAGACTTCTGGTGATCTCGGAAGCACTGGTCGAGGAAGGACCCGGCGAAGGAGTTGAAGAAGGCTTCGTATCGACATTACCTGGAGAGGGCTCTGGTGCCTTCTGCTTTAGCGCGGAAGACTCGGCACCTATTTGTTGTGATGCCTCTGATTGAGAACGCAGAGATTTCAGCCGCTTCCCTCTACCTCTCTTCGGTGGAGGAGCAGATGATTGATCTTGCTGTCCTTTGTGATCCTCTGCACCATCCATCGAGTCTTCGACCACCACCTCACCCCCATCGTGTAGTATCTTGACGTCCGCCTCCGAGTCAATAGTGAAACCACCAGAACAATCAAGATATCAGCATCCAGCTTCCAAGTGAGTAGCTTTGTACCTTTTCAACTGCTGGGGAGAATAGATACACTGGTCCGAGCTTCTCTGCGTCCAAGCACTGAAGTACTTGGGGAGCTGCTGGACCTTGATGGCCCCCTTCAATAGAAACTCTCGCTTGAAGTACCTAAGGGAAGACATTTAGAAGGTTAGTATCAGTAATAAATAGAGGGAAAATTATAAAATGCAAATGCAATTAAGTTAGGTAACGTACCGGTAAGTAACCCGCTTGACAACCTGAGCGGTTCCAGGGAATTTAGCAAAGTTGGACTTCTTGTCGAAGGGCTTCTCAGCCTTCTTTCCAATGAATGTAGGGAAGGCCTTGTCCCACAACAGAATACGTGAACTCTTGACATAATTGCCCGGCTATTGGACATCAGGTAATGCCTTCCAATTGATATCGATGTTCTCCGACTTGCATATGTCCTCGACTTCGTTAATGACGGCCTCCTCCAACTGTAATATAGAATTCATATCAGTAGCAACGAGAAAGATTTGAGTAAGATAATTAAGGAACAGGAATTGGAAAGGTTTTTTTGATGAAACTTACCCCAGCCCAGAATGAAGCCCTGTTCAACCAGGGGTCGAATTCGGTATCCTTGAATTTAGTTGGTAGAAATCTGTAAAACATTCGGGAACTCGGAGATGAGTTCCACCACTTCAACCAACGAGCCTTGTATTTGGCCTCAACGGCCGCTGGAACAATCTTCTGAAGCTTATCGAGTGACATCTCAGGTTTAGAGTTGTCACTGAAATGGCGATTGATCTACAACAAGTTCCGAAGTTTTAAAAAGTATTAATACAGAAATTGTTGTAGTGATACAAAATAATGAACGTAACAGTGATGAGGGAGTCATCTCATTGAGGAAGTCGTCACCATTCTTGGGATTTGCAATGGCCAAGTACTTGATAAAGTCCTTCTTCTTGATGGCTTCGACCATTCTATCTCATGCCTCATTCATGACATCCCAAACCGCACTTGCAGACTGCTCATCCTCGGGTGTCTTGTTGAGGTAGGCCCTAGCTGCTTCATCAGAGGCCACCGCGATTTCCCGCTGTAAAAAGATAATTAAACCTTAGAAAATTCTATAATTATCGAAGAATAACGAGCAAAGAGAGAGAGGAGGTAAAACTTACTCGGTACAAAAATGCGATGGAAACTTTAGTTGTCAAGGGAACCACGAGGGATTAGGTGGCTTGTTCTTCAAACATGCATCGAATTCTTCAGGACTCAGGAGGTCTTTGAATTCATCGAGCTTCATCATTCCGAATGAGCGGATTCGAAACAATTTTGCAGGGAGATTACTCTTGACGTGGTCATTCTCAGTTGACCTGAAAAAAAATAAAAATACGTGAGATGAATAATAGAGATTAGATAGGCTTACAAATGAAAAACCAGGAAAATAAAACACAAGTACATACCAGTTGATGTCATGCATTGCGTGAAGAAGATTGCCAACATGGTCGCGGGGGTCTAGTACTATGCAGTGCACAAATATGTGCCATGATGGGTCGTCTGCATGGTGCTTGTTGATATGACGAAGCCATGCTGAGAGGCGATGGTTACCTTCCCAGACAAAAACATCTTGCCCGAGAATTGCGACCACTCCTTGCCTCCTTGAATCTCATATTCAAAAGCATCATTTGCGTCCCTCCATAATGGGCTCCAACCGGCCATGACCTCATCCGTAACATCTCTTGTCTGCTCTTCGTTGTTGTACATAGAGATGTATAGGACGCGGTCCCCATCTCTATATCCCTTAACAAACTCCTGCTCCAAATGCTGTACCCCCATTTCGCCCACTGATCTAACCTTGGCCATTGGGATCATCCTGCACACAGGCACCAACATTCGGGACTTTTGCAATGGCTTGATCCTGAGGTTGTTGATGACGGCTATAGAGTCCACCTTGTGTTGTTTTCGATGTTGCAATTCCCCTTCTCTAGCACTCTTCAAGTTTATTGGACAAGAGGGTTTGACCAACACATCTTGTGTTTGCGTTACCTGCCAAAAGATGTGCAAATTAACAGAAGAATCGCAATCAACAAAAGTCATACAAAGGAGACAAGTAACTAAAAAAAAATAACAATATAATCTAATACTGTTAACTCTTTTGTAACAACCAAATTATCATATGAGCTTGCTGGAACTATCTACGTGATACACGACTATAGTACTCCTTAGACTGTTTACAGTTCCAGTGGCGGCGCCTCCTCCAAAATCGCCTGGTTTGTTGGACAGGGCACGGCAAAATTATCAGAAGGGCAAAGACCACATGGGCTGGCCTCCTCACTCTAATAGGTGAACAAGGAGTGGGTGGAGACATAGGTGGTGAGCCCTATGGAGGAGACGTGGGCATGTAGCCCGGGGAGGTAGGCTCATACACCGGGGATGTAGGCATGTACACTGGAGAGGTAGGCATGTACTGTGGAGAGTGGACCTCGAAAGGTCCACTTTCCACACCTACAGGGTTTGCTACATCACAGGTACAATAGTACTGATCAAATGAATCCGAAAGATCGGAAACATTGATCACAGAAATGGGGGAAGTGGCGGACATCTCAGGAGCATCGGATGATACCTAGAGTAGAAGAAATGAAGTGAGGGTTAAATTCCACTTTCATAAGAGAAGGAAGCAATATGGCCGAACTCAACTTTATAAATCTGTGAAATTCATTGTCATTGTCAAACTAATGAAATACCTCGGTCACTGCTAGAGTCGGATCTTGATGTTCGCTTCAGATTATCTTCATCGGATTCCTATTTCATAAACAAAGTAATGAATATTAGAAAAAATAGCATCCATCGAGACTGGATTTCCAATTAAATTAAACACAAACCTCAACCATCACAAGTAAACCCGCAAGCATTGCTCTCTCCCGAAAGAGGGAGAGTGGATAGAAAATGTTTTTTTTTTTTTTTAATTTTCAAAAACAAATGGCATCATCGGCCCACCCCGGAGAGGTGAGCCTCCGCCCCGAAATCATCACCTCCCTCCCAGCCTACTGTCGTTGCCGACAGTAGGTCTGGGGGCAAGCAAAGCAAAATATTTAAAAAAAATAAACGCATGCAAAGCTCATTTGACTTTTGCGAGCCCTTGAATATTACATTCCTCACCTTCATCGATACTGTACGATACGCAAGTAGACCGCACGCGCCCTTACTATGTACGGGTTGTACTTGTATTATTTAATGCCTCAATATTTTTAAAGGGTTCTTGCCCGCTCTCAACAATAACTTTAAAAAATAAAATCTCAGCCCCATTAATTACATGCTCACCACTGGAAGTACCATGGAATGTAGTAAGGTTATTTACAATTATTTGTTTGCAATCACTTAAACATTTAAGACATATTTCTTCCTCTCCCATTCGTGAACTCTAGTATAATCCAACGTCCTCCACCTATTTCAACTGTTTAACTTTATTCATTGAATATAAAACTTGCACATTTTCTAAAAAACGTGCTAGCAATAACCTAATTCTATTGACGCTCACACACACGGCATTCGCTAAGACAGTGTAGTACACTTACCAGTTCATAGAGACAATCGTTGTCGGATTGTGAATGCATCTCCCTTGAGCGAGAATCCTTCTTCCAAAACGAAGGCTGCGGGGTCTCTACTCTTTGATTACAATTTATTTCTAAATCTTCGATCTGCTCCTCACCTAGTACCCCAGTACAAGGTATCTCGTGCTCCTGATTCGCAACTCCACTGTCTTCCAAGATCTCTTCCTTTACCTCAACTATACTGTCTAGAATGAGTTTACGAATGCTACAAAACTTCAAGGCTACAGGCAGACCCGCTCCTCTCCTCTTCACGGGTGCACTCAAGTGATCACCTTTCAAATCTACCTACTTACGTAATGCTCTCCTCCTTCTGGCTCTCCTATTCGTAAAATCTGTCTTACATGGTTTTCTTCTCAGTTTAGGAGTGACAAAAGTGGAGGGAGTAGACCCTCCACTATCCTTCATGTGTCTAACTAACGAGAGAACTCTCCTCACAATATAGCTCTCCTTCTAACTTCCCTTCATCTTATATATCCCAAACCTTCAACCCCTCTGACTTAGCCCTAACTACTTACCTTACGCTTGACATACTTAAATTAATGAAAACTATAAATAAATGCATTTTGAATTAAAGCTGATGAGATCAATCTATATTGGAAGAAAATAAACCAAGCCCACAAAATAATAAAAGATTTGAATTCACCATTTGCATACTTGTTTTAAATATGGAAGCAACTGACGGCTCACTCTAATCTCACCAAAATTCACATCAAATAGAATCGGTTCTACGATTCAAATATTAAATGTGTAGTTCTAAGAACTCCTACCTAGTATACCTGGGCCTGCAAAAAGCAACATTCTAATTAGTTAGTGCCGTCTCTCTTAAATCATACATTCGTTATGTAACAGAATGAATCATTACCTAGTCATCCACATGGACCTCCCAACTTGAATAAAATGGTCAACAGCGATGCATCATTCCTCTCACTTTGCTAACGCGATATTGCTTCCTAGTACACTCACTCTTCTCCTCTTCTTCCACTAGTACGATTGAGTTGCCTGCGAACATGGGGATGGTCTGTCTGTATGCCCAAGGCATAGGAATCCCTCGAAATGTACAAACCACCGGTGCGGAGTCCACGTGAGCTTCTTCGCCCAGGACCGCACGCAAGCAACAGACAAAAATTGCACATGGATACCTGCGTCCCCGGTGTGGCTCACGAGATACATATAAAAGGACACCTTCAAGAGCGCCATCTCTCTGCTGGGGGGGGGGCCTCTTCTGTCGCGGAGAATTTCTATCACCAAAATCTCGGTGGACGCTCGAAACAGATTGCAAGTGCGGAAGCTCCTCGTGAGGAGAAGAAAACTCTAGATTGGTCTTTCTCTCTGTCGAGTGGGCGACAAGGCATCCGTGGTGTTCTGCACATATTAAATGTCATGAATATTTAGAAACTCATGCATACAGTATGTCTTTTGTTTTGCAAATCGTATGTTTTGTGACAGTCTTTTGCTAAGTCTACTTTAGTGAATTAATTGGAGGAAGGAGATGATCAAAAGAACAGAAAATTTTAATAGAACCAGTAGATTCACAGTCGCCTCAGAACAGTTCAGGCAAAATATGTTCTCAACAGTAAAAGGCCACGGTTCTATTGCCGATTTCACGGGAAAAATATAAAAGGGGAAAAACAGAATCACATATGTCTAATTACCAGAAATTATTAACAAAAAAAATAATGAGAACAACCAGAAGACCCCACTCATTGAAGCACCTTCCATGTGGAGCATCAATACCTCACTATGAAGCACCTTACATGTGGAGCATGAATACCTCACTAGTAGAAATTTGAGATTAAGGGACGTCGTAAATGACAGAAATTGGAGTCATGGAGGTCAGAGGTAAAATTAAATGACACTCAAAGAGTGTGTCAACATGGACAAGTCATTTCGGACTTTGTATCATATAGGACGACATTTACAGACCAGTCAACAGACTTTACAACATCACTAGCACTTCCGGCATACCCATCTTCCGAACATATGCCCATGTACGGATTTCCTTGGATATTCAGCTTGCTTTTAATATAAATTCACGGATACAAAATGGGGTCGCGTTAATCACCCCCCATCGAACTTCTATTTGAGGGTGCCGCCGCTGCTCGTGCCTTGCTGCCCGATGACGGGCCCCGCTTCTCCAAAAAAGGCCCGGGGTCAAAGGCTGGGTCGAGGAGGGTTGACTCGGCAAAGGCGCCAGCTGTCAGGCCGGGTCTCTTTTTGAACCCGATATTGAAATGATGGGTCCTGGGTTTAGGGTGGACAATTTCATTTGGCAGGTGGTATGGATGATTTTTTTTGCACTACCTAGGACAAAGAATAATCTAAGTGGATCCTTTTAACCCACTGTAGTGCGACTGTACCTGTATTGTGATTGTAGCTGTAGTGTCAAGGATCGAGTCAGTAGAAATGTTCTGTGCGCCTAAATTTGTGTCAACTAGGTTCGTTTTTGGATATTACGTAACACTTTATACTTTAAAAGGTATTGGATATGTAGTGTTACTAAACAAATATTTCATGCCGAGAATTTCGGATCTGGGAATTTTGAATTCTCGCACTACATCTCCATAAAAAGATTATAAATTGGTGCTGATGGGCCACAACTTTGACCGTCTTCTATAGTTCAGAAACCTTGGGATTTGTTTGAAGTGTAGAGATTCTACGTGAGTGACTCTTGTAGTTTGTATAGGAGTGGATAAATTGGTGCTTGGAGCCACTTATTCCATGCTCTTCTTTGTTTCCTAAATCATGAGGTTGTCTGTAGCGTTGAGATTTGTTGTCACTTAATGTTTATATAGGAGAGGTTGCTAGTTCCTTGCTTGATATGGTTTAGGGATTAAGGGTTGATATGGCTAGTGAAGGGTCCTCTATTGTTGACTTAGGCAGTATGTGTTCTAGTGAGGATGATACACACTTTGATTCCTCTTGTGAGCGAAACAAAGAGTGCTGCATACCATCTCTTGTACGGCACCAGGTAATTGATTTCATTGATCTTACAGGTCCTTCTAACTATGAGAGGAAGAGTGTCCAACGTAGAGCTGCGTCAAGAAGGGACAACATTACCAGCCCATAAGGTAAACTATGTCGATCTTGAGGACGAGAGTGGCTGTCATGTGCATATGGGTTGAATGAAGCTGAGTCCTTAGAACAGAGTGTCCCATGTTGATTTAAGTTGTGAGAGAGTTCGCCCTCCGCTACGTGTAGTTACGCCAGGAAGACCATATCATCACTCTCTCGAGGACGTGCACCCTGTCCGTAGTGTGACAAGTGCTTCAGACCCGTACGTACTTGGAGCAACGTTGAGCATCATGGGGAAGGGAACTCAATCGGAACTGCGACTTCCCTTGCTTCGTCGGGATCTGTGGATGGTAGTTTGGACTTCGCTGCAGATATATCGTCTTGTTCTACGCAAATGTCTCAGATAAGTTCGACTTCGGCTAGCTGTGTATACCTGGGATCTCAGTGTCCTACAACGGCAAGCACACAACCACAGTATGTTGATCTTTCCTCTAGCAATTGTACTCCAAGTACAACTTCTTGTGACAAACAGACGATAGACGATCCTACAGGTAGTGAGTACGAGGTATCGTCTGATTTTCGTAGGGTGAGTACTGATAAAAATGTCACATTTGTTGAAGAGAAGACCGTCTCTAAGGGTTAGGTTAAGAGTGTAAGAAGTGGCAAAGCAGCAACCAGGTCGAGGTTGAAGAAGGAAAGTGAGAAAGAGATCAAGTCCATGCGGCATATCTTGTCAGAGGATTGGGAGGAGGATGATCCCCCATACCAGGGGCCAGAGTGTGAAGAAGAGCTAGTTAGAGGGCTTAGAGAGATTAAGCAAACTCCTCCACCTGGCCCATTTTGCAGAGAGGATCTCACATGGGAACCAATTCGTACTCAGGGCGAGGGACGTCATTACATTCACGAGGTCGCTGTCATCCCTTGGAAGAGACTTTCAGACTTCAGAGAGGGCGAGGGACAGGACAAATTGTATCCTTGTAGATACAACGAGGAAAAAGTCTCGAAGAATAAGCCAGGGAGTTTGGTTTTACCTAGGGCTTATAGTGCTGCAAAGGTTATTAAGTAAGTTCTAAACTCTCCCACTGTTTTCAGTTGTAGTGCAACATCGTGTATACTGTATGTAAGGGTATGGATTTAGGGCACCAAGTGTAGTGCCTCATTTGTTCTATGATTAACTCGTAATGGGTTAAATATTTTCTGTGTAGTGCATGCATATCCAGTGGTCTAACTACATGTTTCAATGTGAGCAGGTTCAGCTGTAATTTTGGACATGAAGATAATTCTCATATTTACATCAAAGACTTGAAGGGCCTTCTTCAAGCGAAACAACAAAGGAGGAAGAAGAGGGTTACAAAAGCATTAGAGAAGAAGCGTAAAGGAAAGAAAGTTATTACAGATTTCAATGCAATGTCTTATTGATAGAAGCACAGGGCAGAAGAAGACACGCATAGGTCAGAAGGCTGCTAGCATGTCTATGAAGCAAGGATGCTAGCGCCATTTCCTAGCAAAGAAGAATTATATGGACACTACATTGTGTCAGTTGGTGTACAAGGTTACTGAGCACGTAAATGTGCACGGTGAGCAGTGCCACGGTATCATGGTTCCAAGATTCAAGCACTCCCTGGGAACGTCGTTGTCAGAGATTATGAAGAACAAGCTCGGTAGTATGTTGGACATGGGCTTGACTTTTACTCAAGTTATGATCCAGCACAAGGCATGGGTGATGGAGATGGCCCTCTCCAACGCACCTATGAGTCGAGATATGTTTGTACAGGCACACGACGTCCGGAACATAGCAAACAAACGTGCACAAGAGACTTGGATGAAGCACAAGAAAGAGACTATTAGCATCAGGCTATGGAAAGACGAGAACATCAAGGAGGTATTCTTTTATCAAGAACATGGCTTGTTGGATATCAATAAGAAGGAACAGGATGATGCTCCATTCACGCTTGGATTTCAGACAGCTTTGCAGAAGACTATGCTCGTGAAATTTGGCCATCAAAGTGCCATTTCTATAGATGCGACGTTTGGTACAAGTCATTCTCGGGTAAGGAGAGTTTGAATGCAAACTACGTGACTTATTGTTAGTTGGTTTTTGTGTAGTGCAAGAAGAGAATCCCTTTACATCCTGATATGTAGTACCATGAACTGTTCGTAAATTAAACTTTCTGTGCGAAATGATTTGATGCAATATCCATTGTACACTGTTATGGTCTTTGACGAATGGCGGAATGGTATACCGGCTGCTTATTTCATTATTTCCACCGAGAACGCCTTGAAACTTGTGCTACAGGCACTGAAGGACAAAGCCTTAACTGTCAAGGCTGATTGGGAGCCGTCATTGGTAGTTGTGGACAATGCTCAAGCTGAGTTGAACGTCCTTGAGTAAGTAAATCTCTTCATCCATTGAATTTGAGTTTTGAAGGATTTAAATGTACTCAGCGATCAAGTGTAGTACACTTCTCTCACAACCGTCCTGCACTACAGGGAGTTGTGGCCCAGGTCAAGGATCCTACTCTGTTTCTAGCATGTTAAGAAAGCATGGGCAGAAAATGCAAAGAGCAAGATTAGTCGGATAGAGGAGAGCTAATATACTGAAGGAGGTTGGTGATGTTTTGTACGGCAAGAAGTATGTAGTTGGAACAGATCCTATAGCATGGGCAAAATCAAGGAGCGACGCCCTTCTGCTGCTAAGTTCATGAAATACATCAACAAACACTGGAGAAAGAAAATTGCGATGTGGTGTGCCCGTAATCGGAACATCCCACATGCTGGACAGAACACGAATGCTGGTATTGAGTCATTCCATGCTAATTTGAAGCGGATTTTGTTGCTTGAGAAGCAAAGATTTATAGGGCGTCGGTTGGATTGGTTGGCTAATGATCTCAAGAATAAGATTACAGGGCACTACTGGTATTACAGAGCCTTAAAGGAGTTTGGTTTCATACGCAATATCAAACAGGAGTTTCTCATTGCAAATGCAATCTAGCTTGCCTATGGAATACCAGACTCTTATGTGTACATGAATCCAAAGGGGGAAGACATAGCGTTGGTAGTTTCCGTAGACAATTATCCCAAAATATGGACAATATATGGAGTCGACACTGAGTGGGCACAATGTGATTGTTTTATTGGACAACAGAACACTATGTGCAAGCATGTTATGAAGGTTTTTCTTATGAAGCATCCCGAGATTGATGAAGGGTTGATTCTTAGGGAGGCAGGGACAAGGTGTGGGATAGAGAGGACTATTCCAATGGCGGATGCTTTTCGTTCAAAGGCGGATTACAGACAGGATGACGAAGAGGATCCCGTGGTCCTCTTGAATGAGGACAAAGTCAATGCTACATGCGGGTCAGATACAGTGCAAACTGGGCTGGCAAATAAATTTGGAGGGCAAGGTTCGAAGTCTAATCCGATTGATCTTCGTGATGTATTTCAGACCGAGAAATTCAAGTCTGAAGAGATACTACAGAAATGCGGTGGTACTGAGGGGAATCCAATTGTACTAAACCCCGTTCCTCACCCGCAATGCCAAAGAGCTAAACAGGACGACCCTACAGAGGTCATAAAGGATCTCCTTATTACAGCAGGAAAGCACACCGAAAATACACCACCACTTGGTAGCTGATTTGAAGAACATACGTGGGAAGTACAGGAAGTTGATCGCCCGTGGAATTGCAGGCAAGGAAGTGAAGGACACCACCCCAAAATTCCCCCAGCGAGAAGGCGACTCGTCGTTGAAAAGGAAACTGGGAAGACTAGAAGTACCTAGGGCAGGTAAGCGTCACCGAGTATAGAAGGTGTTCCTGACTGATTAGAGACTGGATTCTTATAGTGCAACACATTGTAGTGCTAGTCATATTGTAGACTACATAAATGTAGATGCAGATTACTGCAATGGAGGCATGTAGTCAGGTAGAAAAGAAGTTTGTCACAAACCAAATCTCCACGTTTTTATAACATTGTATGGAATAAAAAAACATGACAGAAAATCATTACTGTCTATGCACCCTCCCTTTCCTCTCCTTTCGAGCTACTTTGAAGACATCCAAGTAAGAAGTCTAAACTAGTCTCATACGTTGTGTACGCATGAAACCTCAGACTTACACTCACACACCCTTGATGTAAGATCCGAGTGGGAACTCTTTCCACAAATTGGACCCTTCACTAAGGACAAATATGAACTGCTGCCTTGTATAGTAGTGGGCCATCCAGACTTCGGAAAAAGAACTACCTTCTTCAAGTTCCACTGTTCATGGAAATGCTGAAATGTATGTATAGGTCGTTTCAAAGTTTTCACGGGAATTTATGCTGCACGATCTGCCTCTCGATGTGCTCTCCACATAGCGTGGGAAGTCTGACGGCTCTGGACCACTCCAACGACTAGAGGAGAAGAGGTTCCGCTGCTTACAGCTTCCTTCTTGGGCGTCTCTTCAGCAAGAGCACTGAGGAGGTGAATAACCTCCTCTTCTATCAACTCAATAGAGCGTGAGTTCATAGCAAGTATAGATCAAGATCTCAAATGAAGAAATATACGATTGAGGGAATTGGCGACATCTTTTATATATGCAAAGGTATTTTGGACAGTCAAAAAGGAATTCCGAGTATAATGTAGTTAATGTAGTGCTAATGTAGTGCTGAAGGTATTTTATACTATATAAAACTACATTCATTCTGCCATGTAAACTGAGACATGCTATAAACTGAAGCAGAAGGTCGTCATTCCTAAGAAGGCAACATTTAGATAACACTAGATTTAGGGCAAATACAGGACACATGATCAGCCATCGACTGTACATATTAATTTTCCATCCCATCCAGTTACTGTTTAGACTATCTAACATGCCCTTTATAGCGGATCCAGGAAGGAATACAATTTGCTCTTTATTTTACTAAAGTATCAAATATCCAAGTCAAGAACTATGTGATTTCAGGTTGTTGGCCTTTATAAATTGTTTGTTTCAATATCTTAGTTATGTAATACATGTAGTACAAATATTAGTCTGACGGTGTTGTAGCACATGTAGTGTATTTGGCTATGAAACCAGCACATGTATTGCTTCTTGGCACTAACGGTTACAAATGCTTGGGACATGAGGATGGAGACTTGAATCCTCCTGCACTCCTAGAAGAAACTACGTATTTAAAATATACTAAACTGATTATAGTTTCTATTGCATGGATGCTTTCTGTACTATGTCCTTTTCTAGCGGCTACACGGTTTGACTTCTGACGTGCAGGACCCAAGTCTCTACCTACGGGATGTACTATGCTAAACTCCACTGGTGCTTCTTAGTTGACCTCGGCTGTAATTTGGCACAATAGTCCGTCCACAGCACCTGTGATCATGGCCAACTTTTCAGTTCCAAGTATATCATTTTTGTCACGGCGTGCCTTTTTTTTTGGCAACATCCAGGCCAAATGCGCACCAATTCACCATAATCTTCTTCCGCTCAGCAACAATTCCCCAATACAGCTTGTGAGGAAATTTGTTGTTGCAAACTTTCAGGATACCATGTTCTTCATAATGAGGGTAAAAAATGCAATACAAATCCAACGCCCTCCTCCTCACATCATGATCCAACAAGTTGTAATTGCAGCGGTAGCCACTATTCTTTGGAGGTCCAAAAGTTGCAATAACTTCTTCCAAAGTAAGGTGTTTATCTTCAAACGTCTTTGATGGTGGAACTCCATTGTTATCCAGTTGCATCACCCCAGTCCAATAACCAACATCACGTCCTCCATAATCAACTTCACTAGACTTCAATTTCATCTTCCTCTGTTTTGTCATGACACCCACAACCCACAACCAATCCTACAAGCACCACTTGATTGCAAATCAATACGAACACCACTTGTTTATCTGGCTGATTTTTTAATTCATGAAGTCATTTTTGTTCATTTTTCACAAACAGAAGAAGCTCGGGGTGTAATCAAGGTTAGCCGGAAATTGATCACACGTACTTTGGCAGTCACAAACTCCTTCGAAGCTTCTGCAGGAAATTTAGATTCGAAGTCTTTCAGCTCCCAAATTAGAGCATCATAAGCTGAGTTGCTGCAACATATGATAACATTAAAAGATTATATAGAGAACTATATTAGTTCAATTCCGCTGCCTCAGATTTTCATTGCTCAAACATCATGTTGCTTATCAACATATTTTGTTTGTGACAGTTAAAGGAGATGCAGAATATTCAGGAAAGAGCATCTACAATCTCTTCAAATACGGTGGACGCTGCAACGATGATGATTTGGGGAAAGAGGAACTATGTATTGGATATGAAATTGATTATTGTTTTTCTAAAGTCATGTTTCTGTATGCCATTCTTATAGAATTGGCTTCTTGTTGTTCTCAAGATCTCCACACCTAAGGTTATGTCATTTCTTTGCGGAGATAGCCTGGTGATAGTGTTTGCCTAGGATTTCAATATTGGCTAACTTTCTCATATGGTTTACAGAGGTGTATATCTTAACAAACGCATGGAGAGGCGGGCTCTCTTGTCTGAGCCTCCACCAACTACAACGAGCATAGAGGTTCGGCAAAGTGGAAAGCCGCTGCTTAAGGAAATCCAAAGGATTCCAAAATGTGTGAAGAAGCTAATTGAAAAGCTTCCCCATCAAGAGGTTAGCTATTTAGTTTTAGGTTTCCAGCCTCACCGTAAGATTACACAGTTCTAAACATTGTGGCCAAGAATAGCTTTTTAAGTACTACTAATGCTCAATGTATACTGTCCATGCAGCTAAACGAGGAAGAAGCATCACTTTTTGATGTCCTTTGGTTGCTCTTAGCCAGCGAATTATCTATGCTCATTGTTTCAAAGATTCCAGGAGGTACATCTTTAAATTAACGCTAAAACGCATGTATGTTATTGAGGTGTAAAAGCTGCAGCTATTTCATGAATAGGTGGATTATTGAAGAGCATGCAAACTGATTGATCAGGAAATTGACTCTCGGTGATCAAAACTGACCTTCTCGCTCATGGCTTCTTGCACCAGGAGCGTATCAGCGGACACATTGTTCACGACCTCCGCCGTGCTGCTGTGCCCTTTCTCGAAATACGCCACTTCCTGACGCAATATTGCGCGCAGATACTTGGCGCGAATGCGAGCTGATTGCCGCTCTCCCGTGCACATCCAACAGCTCACCTCTGCAGCGACCAAGTAGAACAAAATTCTCAGCACGTCGCAGCGCAAAACCGGTTCTCTCTTCAATTATCTACCGGCAAGAGTGGTCTGCTACTAGGGCCAGACATTGAGCACAGAGCGCATCCCTATTTTCCAATTTCTGGTTTTACATGAAAAATTGTAGTGGTGCCTTAAAGGTTGAATGATACTTTCATGATCAATGAGCTACTAAGTTAACAATTGGCAGCAATTAGAAAGAAAACCTGGACATTTTGTGGACACTCCTCACCTAGGTAGGCAGTCCTACTGTAGCCGGGAGGGATTCCGAGGCGCACTGCTCCAACAAGCGCACTGCTCCAACAAAATGCACTGCTCCAACGAAACCAAGCAAGAAAGAAACAACAGGTCCAATCAAGAAGTCTGAGAATAGGGTTTTAGCTGAGCCCAGGCCCATGGCCAAATTTTTAATCACAATGGGAACTTTCCGAGTAGTGTGTTGGTTACAAGGTTTCAAGTTCAAGATATTGCCCATATTTCAAGATCCAGGTTGCCCAGTGCTTTACTGCCACTTGTCGAACATTTATTGCTGGAAGTGGTTAGCACTACTACATCTCACCCTCCATGGAAAAACCAAACTGGTTAAAAATAGAAATTTGGGATCCTATCATCAAAATTGTAGTCTACTCGTAAAACAAAATTTCTAAATGATTTAGCAAAAAAATTCAAAATTCTATTTTTAACCAATTTGGTTTTTCCATGGAGGGTGAGACATAGGAGTCACAGGAAAGGGTGACACTGTGACACAAATTAGGCACTCCTTATCAAATGTGGACCCACTAATGGTTTGTGCTTCTTTCTGTATTGACAGGTTACACATTACAAGTCCGTGGACATGGATGCACCTTCACGCATTGAAGAGGGAGATGTTGATCCTGGTATTCATGTAACCATAGAGAGACTTTGGCAGAAAAAGAAGGGGAGAGGTCAAGAAGCATTGACTGAATGCTTGGAGAAACCTGTCTATGAGCTTGATATTCCTCTATGTCGTATGATTCCAATGACAGAGGTTAGGAGCGCATTAGGTCCTGACATTGAGAAGCTGGAGAGTGAGTTTACTAATGGCTACAAACGTCGGTCATCTGTTTTCTATGTGGCCACCCGTAGTTATACAATGGAGACTCAAGAGGTCACTGAAGAGCAGCAAGGCTTGTGGGATCCGGTTTGGAAGGAGGCCGAGAAGACATTTGAGGAGAGTTGAAGAGAACTCCTGATTTGGAGAAGTTCTCCAACAAGATGTTTTACATTTGGGATGGTAATCACCGCTACAAGGCATGGAGTAAACTCATCGAGGAGAAACATACCAACGACCCGAATCCAGCGTTTCATCCCAACCCAAAATCACATATTCTATGTGTCACAGAGGAGAACAAGCAACAACTTCTGCATGCGCTGACACATTGGAACAAGTAAGTTTTCTTCTAGGATTGATTTTTATGGGAATTGTTGGTTAATGTTAAGTACTAATTATCAGATTCTTCAATTTTAGGAAGAACAAATTCAATCATGTGAACCAACATTAGAATCACGAGCTCGGAAGAGTCCTACACTTTGGTAGTATGCCCTTCAAACAGTTGAGAACTCTCATCCCTAAACGTGATTTCGAGAACAGTCTGACAGAGTGGAACTATGTGACCAAGAATAAGAAGTGGTACCATCTCACGCACGATGCATTTTGCAACTTCCTATATGAGGTATTGTATCAAAAACTCTCCAAGTCTTGTTAAACATTGACATATATTGCTAAACTATACCCACGGAATTTCTGATAATATTTTGTATGCAGAGAGAGATTATCAATGCACAGGAGGCAGCAATGAAGATATACGATGACTCCTTAATAACTCATGGCAAATGGCGAAAGGGGGACAGCAACATTCTCATTAAACGTGCTAATGCATCGATAAAGGCTTGCAAGACACATCTGCACACAGAGATGCACCGCTTACTAGCAATAGCGGATCCGAAGAATGGAGAGGGATTCATCAAAAAGGTAAGGAGTAATGACTCTAAAACTCTGGTTTCTTTTAAGTATACATGGCTTATTTTGTTTTTTTTGACCCTCCCAAAGGGTCCCTTGGATCCAAGGGATCTCTTGGGAGGGTCAAAATTGTCTACAAAATCCTCGATATCATCATATTGCAACCCTTTTTGGGGGGCCGAAAACGTCCCTCGGATCCAAGAAATGTTTTAAGCCCCTCTAAAAGTGCTGCAATATCATCATATTGCAGCACTTTTTGAGGGGCCAAAAACGTCCCTCGGATCCGAGGGACGTCTTCGGCCCCCCAAAAAGTGCTGCTAAATCATCATATTGCAGCAGTTTTCTAGAATATTTGGAAGCCATCAGTTTTCTTAGAGTTCCATGAGTTTTTAACAGATACTTCATTGATTTCCTGTAGATTGAAGCCCATTTCAGCACGTTCAGAACCAAATCAGAGATGAATCCCGAGAAGCTGCAACTGTTTGCCACTACCAAAGTGCCGGCAAAATACAAGGAGAGATGGGTACACTGGTGGAATATAAGCAAGGAATCACGTGAATTATTTAACTTTTCAAAGTATCCCGCCTCAACACCAGCCCTAGGTGGAAGTTGCAGCTCTATGGGCAGGAGTAAGTTCATCTGCTTTATCATATATTTCAGTTAATTTCTGCTACCTAATTATGTCTTTTGGATCCAAAAGACATTTCTCAATGCCTAAATTGTCCTAGAACTTCTGCATGCAAGGTCTTAGTCTTATCATAAAATGACGACACTTCGCTACAACGGTGTATCATATTACGAGGACTGATAGTGGACGACTTATGTTCTTGCAGCTGGAAGAAGAAACAAGGATTCAATATGCCCAAATTATTGAAGACGAGGGGATTGTTATTCCAGCTGAGGCACCTGGAAGGAGGATTGTGGCGATTGATTTGTTCGTGCAGACAGGAGCTCTCAAAATTTGGAAGAAGGGATTCTGCCAGACATACTACTCTATCAAGTCCAAGGCCTATCCCAATTATCCACCGGATGCTCTGGTGCTCATTAAGAGTGCACATCAGATTATGGACGACCTCAGCTCCAATAGTGGAAGATCTCAGAACGAATGGAAAGCCATCGGTCGTTTTGTTGGTAAGCAACAACATCAGAAGCGCCGCCATTTCAAGGGTGTCACTTAGGATGTCAAAGTAGTTGACCTTATCGTATTTGACATTCCAGAGAATTTGCCTGTGCCCCACTTTGATGATGAGGAAATTCCAGCATGGAGTGTATTTGCCGATTCTTACAGATCCTGATTCCACAAAGTCAAACTCCCCTTGGATCTATAGACACTTTGAGTGGGCCAATCAGTGGATCTTAGACGATGGAGTAGTCCTTGTGTTTTATCATGACATTAAGTTTATTCTCTCAGAGTTGGAAGGCTGGTCGGGGTAGGCGGGATTCAAGGTATATCGCAAGTAGATCGTCATGAACGACCTTAAGACAAACAACCCTGATTTTCCAGATATACAGACCACGATCACTAACGCTATGCTGTTCGCGTGAAATGAAGATGCTGCTTTAGACATTCTTGCTTCTCGATTCCATTTCTCTGAGCAATCTGACCTTGAGGCTAAGGGCGTTGACATGGTTAATCTAGGGTTCCTGGTTAACAAGACAAACTAGGATAACTGGACTGTGAAAGAAGTCAATGGTGGTCCATGGCGTGGTCCACGTGAGAAGTCAGAAGACCTTTTCATAGGTTTACTGGACCTTCTAACTCAAGAGGACGACATAATTATGGACCTTACCGCATCTACATGTAAACTTAAATTTCTTCTTTACGTGATTTTCATAGTGTTCTGATTCTTCCTGTACATCTTAATTCTTATTTCTATTCCTTTTCCAAGCACCTCTATCAAGTCCTGCAAATATATACACAGGCACCTCATTGCTCTCGAGGAGGACACAGAGCTTCACGATGGCATTCCGGTTCCACTTGTTCCGGTGCCTGTCAAGGACGTATCGCCGGCCTCTACTCCTCCTCCAAAGAAACGAGGACCATCCAAACACGCTGAAGAGCCTCCTTCAAAGAAAGCTCCTAGACGCTCATGTGAGTGATTACTATTTCAACTCTAAGTATTATAAATCTTTCCTTTTTCGAAATTTCGTTCATCATTTCAGACTCTTTCTAATGATTATCGTTTTGCAGATATAAAGTGAGCGCACTGCTGCTCACGGTCCTCAAGTCAGCACCACCTATGCCACTCTTCTATAGACTATATCATACTTATACTTTACTAGATAATATCCACTATCTACATATGTTTCATTCACTTTAGACAGATTACATTTTGAGTTGCATTAATCTATAGGACAGGACTTTCTTTATTGCGTAGCCACAACAAGAATGTCACATTCCATTTTGTATACCCATACTTCTATGAATATATAAATTTGTCGCTTTCTATGTATGCGACTAAGATTGTGTTCTTCCATTACCTCACTTTAATTTGTTCCTGCACTTTGTCTTTGTTCATTTCAATGCATGAATTGATAATGCGGTGTTCATTCTTTTCTATTTATAGTGGCATTTAATTCAATACATTTTAGAATCCACATTGAAACTTTCAGTATTCGTTTCTATTTCTTTACATTTCCTCCTCTAAATATTTTTTACAGATCATCTACAGGTCCAAAAAAACGTGTCTCGAATCCGAGAGGCATTTTCTAGGCCCTTTTATTTTCTCCATTTATCTCATTCTCCATTCCTTTTCCCTCCCCCGACCCCCTCTTTAACCTTACCCTTCCCTCCCCAACCCCCTAAACTCCTCCCTTGTCTCGGATCCGAGACACGTCGTTCCACCCTCCTCTTTCTACTCTCTTCCCCTCTCTCTCTCTCTAAGTAGATTGATCGTGTCTCGGATCCGAGACAACGTGTCTTGGATCGGAGACACGTCGCTTCACCCTCCCCTCTCTACTCTCTACCCTTACTAAACCCTAACCACGCCACCATCTTCCCCTCCCTCACTGGCTCTCGGATCCGAGAGCCAGTTTAAGAGGAAGCAGGTTTCTCTCCCCACTCCCTCTTATTCTCACATTCTTACAAGGTTAGTATGTGTGTTTTTTGTGTTAGTGTGTGTTACTCTCTAGATGTTAGTTGTTAGTGTTCTAGATGTAAGTTTGTAGTGTGTTAGATGTTAGTTTTGAGTTCTTAGTTTTTTGGATTTTGTTCTCGGATTATCGTAGTTTGGGTTCGGTCTTGCGTTTTTGTAGTTGGGTTTAAGTCTCGGGTTTTGCCTTGTGATTTGGTCTCGGGTTTTGCAAATGCTTTTGGTTTCGGGTTGTAAGAATTGTTTGCAGTCTGGTGGTTTTGCTACTGGTGTTGGGTTCGATGTTAGTGTTAGTTTCTAGTTATTAGTCTCAGGTTCTGGCCTCAGGATTTGGTCTGAGGTTTTAGGATTATATTGGCTTGGGTTTTGTTTACTTTGTATTTATGTCGCAATTTGCTGTGGTTTATTTTACTGCTGATTTTCCTAACTACTATCTACTGTTGGTGTTGTTGCTTCTATTGATTGCGCAATCCTTTATTTGTTCATGTTGTTTCTTTTACTATTGGTGCAGTTGTCATCGCCTTTCTTTAGCTACTATTTCTTTGCTATTGTTCCTTTTACTTGCGGTGCAGTTGCATATCAGATCAATGCTCTCGCTTTAGATATGTTCACTGATTAGATCCTCTTTATTTGTGAACAAGACACCTACATTCAAATCCAGAACTCTCTTGACAACTAATTGATTTATTCATACCGGTAAGTCTCTTGTGAATGATAGTAACAGGTTGGGTTGTTGTTGGGATTTTTGTTCTTTTAAAATCTTATACTTTGTTCATTGCTACGTTGGATTTTCTAGTCATTGTATGTTTTGACTTTCGGATATTTCAACTTTAAACTTATTGCAATCTATCTTAACTGACTTCTACGTTTTTTACTTGTAGATTCGGATCCAAGCATTTTCCTGCACACCGACATGGTGCTCACACGAGCTCAGCGACAAAGGATTTCTAAGGCTGGAGTTTGTCCAGACTTAGACCTTCTTCCTGGAGTCGCAACCGACAACTCCGCCCCAAAGACTCCTTCATCTACATGGGGAAAGGTCGTATGTGAGCGGAGAGCGGAGAGCGGAGAGTGGAGAGCAGAAACCGGTGAGCAGTAAATTGGAAATTTTAGGACCAGTCCAGGGTTTAGTGTCGCCTTAGACTGCGCATTTTAAGCTCATATTTTGAAACATTTTTCAAGAGATGTCACCCTAGGTTTGGGTGTTGTGAACATATCCGCATAAAAAAAGATGTCTCATGTGCAGATATACTCTCTTTCTGGTACAAAAATTAGGGCTGACGTCATCATGACATCATGGTTTAGGGATTGTATATCATCCCTTCCATATCTAAACCCTTCCATATCTTTGAACCTGCTTGCACATTTTCATCCACCAAAATCAACACAAAAAGTAACTTCCAATTATGCTTGAAACCTGAAAACAAAATGCAATGGACACACCACATACTAAGCCATTAGCTAAGAAACTTGCGGATCCAGAACAAGGAAGCCGCATGCGTCTCATCTTGTTCAATTGTGCCTCTCCATTAATCGATGATAAAACTTGTACATAATATTGGCCGACCGGCGCTAGCACAATTAGGACAAATCTGCTCTTTAATTACTAGCTACACCAAAGCTAGGCCAAGCTAATTCTAGAAGAACCCCGTATACGGGTTAGCTCTGCGGATGGCGGCTCCCAGGTGTACTTACAGATGTCGACAAGTCGAGAAAACGCAACGCCTGCCTCATAGTTCCAAATTGAAGTGAGGTCCTTGGAGTACACGATGTTCTCCCTTAGAATTCGAGAGTACTCCTCCACCTCAGCCTCAATCTCCAGAATGACTCCGATGAAACGCACGTCCCCAAAGAAGCTCTTCATCTCCACCTCCGACTGCGGCCGCTCCATCCAGAAGTTCGAAAAAACAAAAAGAGAAGCAAAGAGGGAGAGGAATGAGAGGAGGGGAGAGCACAAAAAGGAGAGAGTATGAGAAGGGAGGAAGGAGAGATTGTGAGGAAAAGGGGAGGAGGGGCGCCCTTTATAAGGACGCCCCCCTCACCTAGGGTTAGGTCAGAAAGGGGGGCGCCGCAAGGGCGCCCTACTTAAAAAGAGCTGGGTGGCCCCCTTCAACAAGGGCGAGGCCCATGACGCCCATTGTAGAGGGCTCTCGGTGCCGAGAGCCCTATGGCCGCAAGGGGCGCCCATGACCGAGAGCCCCTTCATAGGGACTCTCGGTACCGAGAGCCCCTATGAAGGGGCTCTTGGTATCGGGTGCCCCTCCCAGCCATAGGGCTCTCGGCAATGAGAGCCCTATGATGGCATGGGGCCCTCGGTACAGAGAGCCCCCATGGTGATAGGGCTCTCGGTACCGAGAGTCCCCACTAGGGACCCTCGGTACCGAGAGCCCCATCACCATGGGGGCTCTCGGTACCGAGAGCCCTTAGGGCGAGGTCGCCGCCTTAGGGTGGCCGCCGCCTAAGGAAGGCGGCGGCCTCCTCTCCTCCCTTGAGGGTTGGAAGGATGGCGCCCTTCCAACCCTAGGAGGAGGCTCCCTTCCTTGTGATTGGGAAGGAGCGACCTTCCCAACCCTAAGGAGGGAAGGCTTCTCCCAGGGTTGGGAGGGAACCGCCTCCCAGCCCTAAAAAGAGGAGGCGGCCGAGAGGGCTCGGTGGGGCCCATATAAGGGGTTCCACTCTCCCTCACAACTCACACTTCTCTCCTCACTTCTCTCTCTCACTCTCTCTCTCACTCTCTCCTCTCCATTTGGACTCCTCTCTCCTCTCCTTCTCTTCTTCTCTCTTCTCCTTCTATCTTCTCTTCCTCTCTCCTCTCCTCTCCCTCCTTTTTATCTTTAGAAAGATGGTTCGCAAGGTGGCGAAGGTGGCTTCCAAGGGGCAGTGCTCGAAGACTATTGGCAAGAAGAGGGGAAGGGGAGAATCCAGTTCTCGAGGATCCATGGTGGAGGTGCCGAAGGTGTAGGTTCCCAAGGTGGAGATGCCCAAGCCTGGAGGTGCCCAAGGAGGAGGTGCCGAAGGTGGAGGTGCCAAAGGTGGAGATGCTCAAGGTGGAGGTGCCGAAGGAGGAGAGAAATTTTGATGGAGCTCAATGGGTGCCTTATGGACGTAGGGGAGATACCCTCATTGTCACCATCGTTGAATATGAAGGGGAGACTGTCCATATGCAAATGGATGATGCTCAAGACTATGATTCCGATTCTCATCTCCATTGGTTGGGCTTCGAAGATCAGGAGGCGGCACAGGCTTATCGGCGGAAGTTGGACGAAGATGCAACGGATGTGGAAGAGATCATTGCCCTGGAAAACAAAGCAGATGTAGTTGAGGATGGTGTAGCCTAGACATATGTAGATGGTAGCCTAGAAATTGGCTAGGAATGTGTGCAAATTATTGGGGTACCGTGTTGCTCAGTGGAGTGGCGCCTCTTTGGCAGGTTCAACGCCCTTGTGTAGAGGTTTTTGTAAACCGTGTACCATTTTGTAAGTACTATAAATGCGAGTTATAATGACAACCTTAAAGTTGTTATGTCTTTAATCTTAAATTTATTGATCATTTTAATCTTTAATTTATTGATTTTGATTTCCTTTCCTTCCCTTTATTATGTTATTTGATTAATGTTTTTACTTTTATTTTTTATTTTTCTTTTGGTTCTGTAAATTAAACGAGCCCCGAGACCCGAGTCCCGAGACCCGAGTCCCGAGACCCGAGTCCCAAGTCCCAAGTCCCGAGTCCTGAGTCCCGAGTCCAAGTCCCGAGTCCCAAGACCCGAGTCCCGAGACCCGAGTCCCAAGTCCCGAGTCCCAAGACCCGAGTCCCGAGACCCGAGTCCCCACTCCCGACTCCCGACTCCCCAGCCGCGAGCCCCGACTCTCGCCGCGACGCGGGACAAAGAGTCCCGCCGCGAGCAGGGACAGGGAGTCCCGCCGCGACGGGGGACAAGGAGTCCCCTTGGAATCCTGGCTGGCTCCCGAGGAACCCTTCCCCCACATAGTACTCTCTGTGGGATTCGGCAGGCCCCCCCCCCTCCTGGGTCTAAGAGAGTTCCGAGACACACTTTTTTTTTGGAAGACCACCCACCCTCCCTCTCTACCCCCCCCCCCCTCTCCTGTCCCTACGCAACTCCGGACCCCTGTCCCTCTCCCTTGCGGTCACTCCCTATCCCTCTCCCTCTCCCTCGCGGTCACTCCCTGTCCCTCTCCCTCTCCCTCGCGGTCACTCTCTATCCCTCTCCCTCTCCCTCTCCCTCTCCCTCTCCCTCTCCCTCTCCCTCTCCCTCTCCCTCTCCCTCTCCCTCTCCCTCTCCCTCTCCCTCTCCCTCGCGATCACTCCGTCTCCCTCTCCCTGGCCGTCACTCCCTGTCCCTCTCCCTCTCCCTCGCGGTCACTCCCTCTCCCTCTCCCTCTCGTCCTACCCCTCCCCTCCTTGCCTCTGCCCAGCAGCCACGACCTACATCTCTTCTACAGCCGCCTTCTGCGTCTCCTCCACAGCCGTCTTCTGCGCCTGCTCCTCTCCGTCTTCCTGCAACAATGTGTCGCAACCTAACTAGTCAGCTGAGTTGAACCCTTTCTAAAACCCTAGATACTTACTTAGGAACTGGACGCTCTGACGATGCCCTAATACCTTTTCCCGCCCTTACTTCAGGGACTACTATCTTACCTGCTCTCGCTGGACAGCAGACTCCGCAATTCTAACCTTCTTAGACTTCTTGTGCTTTTCGGGACGCTCCTCTCTACTTGGCCGCTTCTTACTTTTCCTTTCACTTTCTGATGACCTCTCAACTCCAGCCCTCTTCTTTGTACCCTTCTTCTCACTTCCTGGTGACTTCTCATTCCCGGACGACCTCTCCTCCCCATGGCCCTTCTTCGACCTACCCTTCTTCACCTTCCCTCCATACTTAGGGTTAAACATGGCGAAAAACTTTGTAGACCGACCCGCAGCCTAAAAACCCTAACGACGTCACCCTAAACAGAACCCTGACTACACTACACTCCCACACACAAAAACCGCAACGCAGTGTAAGCCAGGCACTGCAAGGCTGCGAGCTAAGAACATCACGAGGGGGCACAGAGAGACTGAGCATGGAGCTTCTCCCCCTTCTTATACCTGGCCTCAAGAGCAAGGGCGCACAAACTAATGATGTCTACAATTAACACACGTACCTCTAAGCACTCAGGTATGGTGAGGGGAATTGATTGCTGGAGCGGCGTCACACACTGTGATGGCAATGTCTCACAGAACCCGCCCCCCTTTGCTACTCGAGGTACTGCTATGACGGGAAGTTTTGTGAAGTCCTTACTCAATGCCTTCACGGTCCCGCCAAACCCCTCAACACGTCGCCTCCGTTCCTCAGCCTGTCTCATCCTCGAAGCTGTCAGCTGCTTCGAATTTGAAAACAGCTTGTCTCTCCCCTTCCTCTTTCTCTTTCTCTCTTTCACAGTAGTGGCGACCACTTTAGTTGAATCATCGACATGCATCTATGACACTATCCTGCTCTCTCGTCACACTAAACATCCCGGGGAATGCCGCTCATTGCTTTAATATATCTCTCGTCAGGATAAGTACAGTTATTTTTGACGCTTCCAACTCTTTTGGCGCCCTTCCGAATAAAGATTTCCTTAACTCAAAATTCCTAGAATTGGCGGCTGAGATCCATTCCCTTTTTCTCATGTCACGGAATTTACTCTGACACGGTGTACCAGCCCTAATTATATTCAGTGGCAATCAAGAGACGGCTGGCCCTTATTATAGAGCCTTGTAGTGGCTGGTGATTTGTCGCATGATCGTCCTTTCAAGTAAACATAGGGGCCCCTTAAACGCAGTGATCATCCCCTTTTAGTCTGTCATGTATTCATCCTCTCTTCAACATTCGTCTCTGTTATGACAAGTTGAGATTGCTGGAACAACCCTCTCAATGCTGCAACAACCCTCTCCATTCTGCAACAACCCTCTCAATTCTGCAACAACCCTCTCAATTCTGTACTTCGTCGATTGTATCGCTCTTTCTGAACTCCCTACGCCATGGCGCTACATGTCCCGGCTCAGTTCCTAGGTTCCGTTTTTCTTTACGCACATGGCGTTGGAATTCCGCTTACGTTTCGGGTAGATGATGGTGGGTACGCTCTTGTGTCATGTCAGCATCTTAGTCTTAGGTTCCAATATCAAGAGGACACCATTAGCGTCGAGGAGGAGATTTGTGATGAGCTCACTGGAGAGATCACACATACACTAGGCCAGGTCTCATTCATGGACGAGAGGGATTGTAAGATGTGGAGGCTCACGCCTGGTAGGTTTAGAGTCTACGGTCTCACAAATTCCTAGATGGCTGCGTCTACCGAGATCCTGACCCCCAGACGGTCCTCTACTTGCACCATCCAGACACCAGGAGCGGTGGACGTGAAGTTGAAGACCGACTCTGCCTCAGATACGCCTCTCCTTGCCAAAGTAAAAGTCGAGCCGGGCTTAGATACCCCGGTTATCAATCTCTCCTCTGACGATGACGGGAGCCCGCGGACTCGAAAGTCGGCTGGATATATACCCGCCTGAGAACCTGTCCGTCCCGAGGCGGCTGTGGACACTCGCGCATCGAATCTCATGGCAGTGCCCCCTTCTTTGGACAAGTCCGTCAGTATTGTATCTCTGTTGAAGAAGCTTACTGCGCGGCCGGGTAAGAAGAACCTCCTGAAGAAGTTAGACTACGACTCCATCCGACATGAGAGAGTGGAGTATCTGCCGGCGGAGTTCAACGGCGACGTCATCTTCGAACTGCCACCTGTCGGATCCTCTGCCTCACGATCAGCCGCCAAGTCCATGCAGGGCATGGATAAGAGGTACGACGGGCACGTGTGGACGAAGACGATCACCACCAACATCTCCAACAATATGGGCCTCTCTTTTCGGTCGTCTTCATGTGCGGGCCATTTGCGGTGCGAGAACAAGGACTGCGGGTACCTTGAGCGCGATCATCGCATCTTCGACGTGAATGAGACCGAATTTGACGGATGCACGTTGCAGGCGTTTGTTGTGGGTGACGAGGCTCCGAAAGAATCCACTTTGGTCTGCAAGGTATGTAAGGAACCTCCCGTATGTGTTGCCACTTGTAGAGCAAGGATATTTTATGTTTCGGTCAAGGGCAATAGGACACGGGCGTGCATCCACGTAGGATCTCACAACCACCCTGTCAAGGTGGGAGACTACCGAGCTATTAAGGTTGAGATAAGTAGTTTGATAGAAAATCAGATCGAGAATACGCCCAAGGCTACGAGGAGCGTCGTTGTACTAGAGGCCAGCAAGGACCTGATTGGTAGTTTTTTATTACGATCGGAGGATGATCCACCTAAGACGCTCACTGTTCAAGAGCTTTACCCGGTGCTCGATAGGTGCAAAGATATGGCGTCGCCTAACATTCGGAACAAGGTCGTTACTTTTAGGTACCTCAGACGGTTCGCGGTGATGGACAGCATAACGAAACTGCGGGGACTCAGCACATGGGATTTTGTACAGAACAACATGTTCCCTGGCCAAAGGTCAGAATTTGACAAGGTCTACGTGTTCAAAATGTCGGAGCTTGGGCCCGCCAGTGGTGTTGATCTTGTGAAGAGAATGCAGCCTACGGGGGATCTGGAGCTTACGTGGATGATGTTTGACCACGTCAGGCGCGTGTGAAATTGGACAACCATGGCATGCCACGTGTATGACTCCACGTACTGCCGGGTCATGACGATCGCCTGCTGCGACATGCAATCTGAAGACGCCAAAGCCCAGATGATGTTCTGGAAGAACCTCAATGCAGTCATGAAGAGACACGGCGCGGAGAAGCCGAACTTCAAGGGCTTCATGGCGGACAGCGCCCAGGCTAATTGGAATGCGGTCCGGGTGGTATACGGCAATGGCAACAAGGAAGATCAAATGGAGGACCGGGAGAGGACCTGTCAATTTCATTGGACCGAGTCCATAGTGCTTCATACCGAGAAACACGTCGCCGAAGAGTTGTGGGATCAACACAAAAAGATGTGTCAGCAATACAGGAAGGCAAGATCAATGGCGGAGGCCGATGCTCTTTATCACGGGATAAGGGCTTGGTGGGCATCTGCGGGGGCAGTGTCCGAATCTGCCTTATCGAAACTTGACTTATGGCTCTCATTCTGGCATTATCGATATCGCCAATGGGGTGGGTTCATGACCGAGGTAACCACGCCACCCACTCTTGTTTTGTCTTTCCCCGTACATGCTCATCGTAGTGACTCATTAATCGTTCATCCACAGTTGGATCTCAGAAATTCTCAAAGGCAGAACTTGCGGAGATGCCGTCTTGCAACCTTGCGGAGATAGTTCACAACAAGTGGCTTCAAGCATCCGGCAATAATGGCAATGATCTGTACGTTGCCACCGTGGACAACTTTATCCGTACTTTTCTACAGGTTGTGAATTACTACCAGTACCTAAAGGGCGACGTGGGGGGTATTAGCCCGAGCAAGAAGGAGCTGAGGCTACAATCCGTAGAACGTAGGGCAAAAAAGACGGGCGAACCAAAGGTTCTAGAGGACCCCATGCTGGACATGCCCGGCGCCGATGAGTTCTATATGCGCGTCCCACATCTGCCAGGGGAGGAGGTGTTTAGTTCGCGGAAACGCAAGCTCGACTTGCCACTTGGCGCTGAGGAAGAGTCGTATAGGCCAGATAAGGTTAACTTTTCGCATCCTCGAGTCAGTACCAGACCTGTCAGAGCTTGCGTGGCTCCCATGCCGATCATCGTCGAGGAAGGCGACCACGAGGTTGAAGCAGCTCATCATCCATCGCCACAGATGGATTCTGTCATTGCTTCACCCTTCAGCGAAGGAGGCGTGCGTCACGTCTCGGCTGTGGAGGAGACCAGAGTGAACGTGAAGCAGTGGCACATTGCTCGACTGCCAAAAACTTCCGCAAAGTGCTGTTGGGCGCAGAGGGCCGTCACCAATAAGAAATGCACAGAGAGGATTGTCAGGGGTGCTAAGCCCACCCCTGCCCCGACCTACAGCGGTGTATGGCATAGCAGAAGGAGGAACCTCAACATATCCGAGGACTTCTTCTTCTGCCCCGACGACATTGAGAGGTGCGTGAAGGGGACAAGGCGCAAATGGGTGAACTGGTACGATTTATCGAGAAAGGAAGGATTTCCACCCATCCCAACATTATGGCCTGTGAAACTTGGGACGAACCTGAAAGACTGTGAGATTCTTGCCCTGGAGGAGGCAGGGTTTCAGCTCCCACAGAAGAAACTAGTCTCGCCTACGAGGCTCTTCACCTCCGACCCCCCTCTGCGAAACCTAGACTCGGTTCCGGTGCCAGCAGAGGCTGACCGGTACCCTGGAAAGAGAGACGGGAAGATTGTCAAGCGGACCGCAACTCGACCCAATCCGCAGCAGAGGCTGTCCATGGCCTCCTCCGACTCCCTCAAAGCACGACTGCGGTCTATCACCATGATTCCTCATCCCGGCCACGGCTGCATCATCGCGCTAGACTCCGGGGCTCCTCCCAATGTGACGAAATACCAGATCACCATCAGCTCCCTCCCCGGCTGCACATGCCCAGCATTCAAGAAAACAATGACAAAGTTCCGTGGGAGGGTTCAATTTACATATTGCAAACATATGTATTACGTCCTCTTAAAGGTATGCCTGCGTGACCCGGATGTGGAACTTTTCATCCATGCACCGACCTTTAGCTTCAACGAAGTGAAGTTACTTCCTCGAGAGTGGTATCTTGACACACCCCTTGGCGGGGCCCTACGAGACAGTCTAGAATTTGCCCTTTCTAATTTAGACCATCACGACGTCGTAGTGATACTCTGCTTTTGTTTTTAATCAAATCTGACTATGACTCAGTAATACATGATTTGATTTGCCATTATTATTAAAAAAAAGTGACACCTGGCCGAGTAATTGTCGTCGCACATCTTGTCCACCATTCAGTTTCCACAAATAATTACTTTATTATCATGCACTTTCTTAAAGAATATTACATCACATGAATCGGATGCGATTTGGCCGTCCTTTTGATATTTCTACATAGCTACTTTTAGTTTCCATCGGACGGACGACGCATTCATCCAGACGTGGACCTGAGTTAGAACCTCGACCAGACCGCGGAATTTTAATGACTGGACTGGACCCCACACGTCCACATATTGCGGATCTTGAATAAGTCCCCGGAGGAATTCTGCCAACTCTGGAATAAGCATGGCTTGGAAGGGACTTGGACTCAACCCCCTTAGTAGGCGATTTGTCGAGCGCCTCCGTAACAGTAGATGGCACCACATCAAGCCCACCGCTATGTCCACCTTTTACCGGTTTAGGAGGCGATGGTCGTGGCTTCAGCAACAACTCGTCACCCTCATCTTCAAGAAAGGGTTCAAATGGCCCACCCTCATCACCTAGGGATACAACCCCAAAACCGACTTCCTCCATGGCGAAAACGGTATGCACCCCACCCCAAACCCTGAACATTCCACCAGCTAACCAACAAGAGAGAGAGAGAGCAAAGGCCCCAGGGTCATCCATTTATTCCAGTGAAATCACAGAAGACCCCGTCATTCACGCCCTGCCGCACAATTTCGAGACCAGTAGTTGGTGGGCAGACCCAAAAAACCCTTTAACAAAACCTAGAAAGTATCCCACATTCAAGGAATATTCCTTGGAATATTCAAAAAGATTCTCTTTTCATCATCTTACATTCTATTTTTAGTAAAAATTCCATTTTTAGAATCTGCTCTCCATTTTCCGCTCTAAAAGCAGAAAATCTCTGCTCTCCGCTCTCCGCTCTTCGCTCACCGCTCACATACAAGCTTCCCTCTCATCTACACCAGACAAGGAAGTACCTGCTCTAGAGGTGGCTCCAGTCCCACACCAAGAAGGGGCTTTAAACTATCTTCGTGATGTAGGAATAGACCTTGGAGGCTGCGATGATGTTCTCACCATCGAAGTCGTTGAAGTGGGGAACACCAACTACTGTGTTGAGGTTCCCCACTCAAACCATGGAAATTCGAAGTCCAAGGATCCCTGGGGGTTGGATGTTCATGGCGCCCCTGGTGATGACTATTCTCCTGGTGATGACTACGACTCCGACGCTTTAGATGAGTTTTTTGGCGGCCAGATTGACTACACTAACTACCCTCGTCCATTGGCGCCGCAGGAGTTCTTCCAATACGATAGGGCTTCCTCTAATAATGAAGGCGCCTCGGACTCCACCAACGGTTGGGAAGATAGTGAAGATATGCTGATCTATCTCAGAGATAGTGATCCCTGTGATAGTGAGGGTTATCACTAGCATTGTTTTCATTTCTAGATTTTAACTCCACTTTCGATACTTACCTTCTTCGTATGTACATTCAATTTTATTTGTACTTATACTAAACAGTATTTGAGTTACTATATACTTTGTTATGTATACCCGACGTGTACCCACTTAAATTTTGTACATTTTTCATTCTATCTATAAAGTATATAATTTATCGGATACATATACCATTACATGTCTCCTTGAAATTATAAACCATGTCTTTGAATTAAATGAAACCGATATAAAAGATCCCGGGACCAGCGTAAACGGACATGTAATCCTAAAGATTCCCTTTAGATTCTATTTAGATTGTGCGGTAACAGGCGCTTCTTATTTGTTTTCAAAAAAAATCGAAATTTTTCAAAAAAATTCAAAAACTACCAGATGAATAGTCCTATGCTCGCTGCTCGCTCTTCACAAGATTGCATTCCTGGCTGCCCAAATACTGTACACGTGTTTCTTAAGGTTATTCATCGTCAACCACGCTTTTCCCATTGCTGGTCCGTCCCATCAAACGTTTTCAAAGCTACTAGGACAAGTTCTACTATGTGTAAAAAATTCTGACATTCATGCCAAAATGAATTGTCAAGGACTATGCCACGAACTATCATAGCTAGTGCATGGCCGTGATTCCCATTTTGTCGGTTGAAGAGGTTGTTGACATAATTATGCCACTTTGGTGCTATGACCACTTGCTCCAAAGCTCATTTCCCTTTGCAAGAGGCGGCTTATCATGAGATAGTTACATGCGAATTTAGTTTTCGCTAGAATCTTCAATGACAATTTTGGTGAAAATTGGCAGAAAAATGCTATCATTACATGATGGTTCCGCATATAAACACACGTGTGTTTTGCTTTCAAAAAAAGATCAAGAATGTGAGCACAACAGCCTTGTATGTAAATATGAGGATATTTCTCTAAAATATCATCTATGGCTCCAAACATTGCACTTGCACTATCCGTACAAATTTTGGGCAACATTGTGAGCACCTACCTCTTCAATATAATTCTTTATTTGTTGTGCTATGTAAGCCATCGTCTTCTTTTGGCCAATTGTATCAACTGAGCCAAAAAATACATTGTCTGCTTGATATACTAGCATGACATTCATCAATGGTCAGTGATTCACATTATTCCATCCATCAGAACTGATGGTACCTCCGTATAATCCAATTGATGTTTAGGTACGGTCATCATTCTTTGCTTCAACTTTCTTGCGCTTTGTTTTTATGTGAGTTGTTTGCATCGCATTATAAGTCAAAGGATTGTAGTCATATCTGGCACTTGCTGTTGTATTTACAGCCTTTATAAATGCCGAAGATTTGGCCACGTTAAATGCCACATTTGCCTCGTTATAGAAAATTACCTACAACATGTCTAATTCTTTTTGCTTTGCGAATTGATATGCTTCATTCATATCCTGTTGGCGCATACTCCTTGGTGAACTAGAACTAGCCCTACTAGGCGCCACACTACAATAAAACTATTTTCGTTAAATTGAGACTTTTCATATTCTCATTTTAATGCTTGGCTGTAGATTTTTCATTGATTTCTTGATTGATTCTATATTTGTCCAAAAAATTTTGATTGTATATGAGAAGATTATCCTTGAGCCAAGGATAATCTATAATTAGAAAGTCAAAAAAAAGTTCAAAGTGTCTCAAAACAATTGCTGAAATTGTAGACAAAAAGTCTCAAAGTTCTAAAATTGTCTCAAAATAACAAATATAGTCATTCAATCAATTGGATATTTTGCATAATCATTGTTCTCGTATACAAATCCACCAAATATAGTATCGTGTGTAGACGCACTGCTGCGCGGAAGTTGAACTGGAGCCGAAGAGTTTGGCCTAGTACGATGAATCTCTTCCTCTGACATTTCCTTTGGAAACACTCCACCACAAAACAAAACAAAATCTTCTCACTACGATATGTGCCTTTTGGCAAATCCGCGATGTAGATTTTTGGTCCCAAACGTAATGCTAAAAGCACCTCCTCTTGACATTGGCAAATTTCTTCTTCCACAAACTTGTCGGACGGTGTACCCTCTTTGATGGCAAACTTAAACCATGGCTTCAACTCTTTTGTAGCCCTCTTAACTGCTCTCATAGCAGAAGATTTTGAACCGCAATCCAAAACTTGGAATTCTAAGTTCTAAAAACAATCATTTGGTGTAATCTACTGTGTGAACAAAAATGTTTGACAGCTTTATTTCTGAAGGAAAGAATTTTCACATTCTCCTAATAGTAACCAAATGTTTCTTCTAGTTGACAGTCTCATGCAAGGAGCCCACTTGGAGACCTAGGACATGAGACACACTAGAGTGGAGAAATGATTGCCCAGGCAAAGAGGCAATATTAACACTACTTGGTTGGTCCGCAACTTTTATACAGTTCGTGCGCGAGCAAGTGGGCACAAGCAGGTGGGCGCAAGCAGGTGGGTGTAGGTGGGTGCAAGTGGGTGCGTGAGCAGGTGGGTTTTAGAAGTGTGGGTGCGCACAAGACAAGAAACCAAGTGCAAGGGGCGTTGGGTGTAGGCACTTGAATTGTTATAAATAAATTACGGTCCTCATTGTTAGTTGATACTTTATAACTACTACTTGTACCAAAATCCATGAAATATAGTGGATATGTGGTATCATACAAATGATCCATCTTTACTTTTTGTTTCTTAAAGTCTCATCAAACAACATTAGGCTCTTACTTTAGTCATTAAAGAAGTTACAATATATTTCCCAAATTATAACCTTCACATTTATAAGAGTAATTTTTTTAATTGTTCACCTTTCTAAATGTTACTATGCTACACTTATGCAAGTATTATAAACTTTCGACTCAATTAGAGAGAGCAGATTTTTATTTGGTACTATAGAGATATGTATGCTAATATGTATGCATACTAGTGGGACCCGTGCCGTTGAGCACGTTGATATTAGTTTAATGTTAACAACTTTTATAAAGTTCAAATAAGTTGATTCAAAAATTAAGAAAAATATATCAAATGTATTTATTTAATAAAATAAAATATGCATTGAAAGCCTAGAATACAAGAGTAAAGAGATGGTTTCTTTGATGGAATTTTGTATAGAGCAGATCAGCTAAATATGGAATTCCAACAAATATGGAATTCCAATGCCACCTAGAATGGCACCTTGGTTTACAAACATGAATACAAATGCACATCCATCTCCACCCCCCCTAACAAATGTGTCCCTTGCAGAACTACTCAATACAGATTTGAGAATCAGTATGAGAATCTAGAACAATATTTGAAAGTACAATACACCCTTTGCGAAATAGGGATGGCAGCCTCCACTTGTCCAATATTTAGAATTTCGAAACTCTCCTTAGATAGCAAAGTTTTACAGTGCTCGATGTCAAAGTTATGCTGGCAGCTCAGATGGTGACATTCTATCTGCGAGGTTTTGATCAAGCAGATCTTCATCTCCGCATGCTGTTTGCAACAATCGGTGCACTAAGAATGAGCACAGTCTGTGATCAAAAGAATTCATTTAGCACACAAACAGATGATCTTCCGACAAGGCAAGGTGATCTGAGATACATGTCCAGTTGAAACCATGCAAGGCAATGACAAAGAAGCAAAGGTATATTGTATACAAGAACACACCTTTTGTGTCGATGAACTTGGTGTGTAGTGCTGCATGCGCGCACATGCTGCACTCTCTTTCCCACGCGGTGTTGCATGTCAAACAGAAACCATAGTGGCAAGAATAGCAATCATAAATGTAGCCGACGCAGAGTTGCTGGTTTCAAGTTTTCTAACCGGTATGAAGACAAAGCAGTTAGGGAAGGGGCAATAAAGCCTTTGCAAAGAGGGGGTGGCAACTTCCCTCAGTGTGAGTATTAGAATGTCCAAACTTGCTTCACAGAGTAAAGTACTGCACTGGTCGATGTAGAAAGGAAACAAATGCTGAATTTACCTTCGGAGCATTGTCCTTGTCCACCACTATGGCCCTTATACCCTGCATCAAATTCAGCAACAATAAGCTTGCAAAGTCGATAGATCTTATAAAAACCGGTTGAAGTGTAGAAATTACACCAAAGTGTACTAAGCTTCTGTTCCAATTCTTGTTAGATCTTACCTCATAGAAACCATCTGTCACTGTGCCCCTCAAGGCATTGATAGTTAGACGGTACTCTCGCTTAAGGCTAAACCACAAAATTGCAGACAGAGTTTGTGGAATTCCATACCTGGAGAGGGACAAAGTGTGTTGTAAGACCGCAGGCATACATTTCTGTGCCATCGAGTTTGTGTCCAGTTAAGGCCAAAAACTCTCCTACAACACCAGACTCTCCCATCATCAGTGAGCTACCTTTCTTTGACTAATTCCCCCATTAGCGCAGTGAGATCACAGAAATAAAACAAACTCTGGGTTACAGACAGAAGTGATTTATATCAAGAGAGCCACCCAAATGTGAGAGCCAATACGAAGCGCCATAATTTGTGTGAAGTCCCAGTGCTGCTTCAGGCATTGCAAAAATCAGCTTGGCTATCATTCGGTGCAGTACTCGTGATCACCGATATGTTGCAATCACCAATATGTTGCAATATTCATCTGTTGCAGTGCTGCTTCAGGCATTTGCAACATTTGGTGCAGTGCTCGTGATCACAATCTGCCAACCAAAGCAAATATATTAAGCGAATAAGCAGAAAAATTTCCAAAAACACGTTTTGATGCCAGTACATATCGACTTGGGAACATGCGAAGAAAATTTAGGGCAAAGAACAAGAAACAATGGCATCTCGCAAACAAGAACCCATCACTTGTACTGATGAAAATTGTGAGTGGCTTAGTCGTTTTGCATAAACCGCACTCCTTTTCCGGGGCGATTGGTTTCAGGTAAATGCCTAACATACCAGCTCGCAAAACGCATTCATGTCAAAAACTCACTTCACATACCCACTAAACCTTCTCTACAACAAACAAACCTGCTTCAAACCAGCTTCAAGTGCAATAACCTCAACATACATAACCGAACTCCAAGCTCATTTATTACCCATCAAACCCCATCCAAGCACAACACCCCAACCATGACCCATAATTTAGAAGCCTAATCACCTCAACACCAAATCCAAATTCCCATTTCTTAACCACAAACACAAGCACCAAATTCACAAATCCCGAACTCTAAACCAAAACAAAACCTCCAGACTACAATGACTTCCCCAAAAGAACCCATCTTATGTGACCAAAAAATGCAATTCAATCAACAAACATGGCAAATCGCATACCCTAGGTCACGGTCCCGCTCCGCTCCACCAAACTCCTCCGCAGCCATGTCTAGGACCGAGACCTGGACGTCACCACACTGAAAAACCAATTCTCCAGCTGCATTCGCAGAATCCTGGAGAAGAGGATACACCACACAATGCACAAACTGCTCATGATCTGGCCCCAATTGTTTACTCAAACCCTTCTCTAAGACTCTATGCACTCCCTGTGGCTCGATCACAAAGATATGGTTTTGGTAACCGCAGCAGCACCACCAACCACCGTAGCTTCTCACAAGCCTCGATGATTATCTTGATGATTGTCTCGATGATTGGGCTCCTCGCGAAAGAGGCATGCGCGTCATCTTTGCACCATTCGGCCCTCGCGAAAGAGGCATGCGTAGGCAGCATGCGCAAAGGAGAGCAACGGAGATGGGAACTGCAGCTTGCATGAGGGTACCTGGGCTGCATGTCGACCTGTCTTAGCATGGTTGTCTCCTCGACGGATTCCACCATGGAACCGTCGAGTGAGACAAACCATGCTCAATTGTAAGATAGATGTTAGTTTATGTCTATTATGAATATGTATTTATATATGTGTATTGATGTATGATTTTAGAAATAATTTACGCTATTGATGTTTTCAGTTATTTACAAATTCACGTACATAATTATGTAAAACCTACAGGTATAAGAATACCAATGGTATTTTTAAGAATAATATTCTTAAGAATATTGAATTCCTTGTAGCAAAGGATAATATAAATGAAATATAAATCTGCAAGGAATTACATGCTATATAAGACGATGATGTATAATGGAATGTTTACTTTCTTTGTTGTAGTTTTGGGAACATTGAATACCTTGTACCAATATATTCTTTACTTCAATTTTAAGTTCATGAATATATCCATGGCTATTGAATTTAGGGATATAAACTTGAATATATAAATGAATAATTCATGGTTGTAGAAATCATATACATATTTTTCTAAATAACTCGAATATTGATTTCAGTACTATTCTTCTTATTCTTGTTAAATATCCTTTTATATTACATTTGAGATTAAATCCAATAATAAATTCTTTAACATATGATATTTGATGTTATTTTTTTATTTATCTACTATGTTTCATTCATGTGGCACATACAAAATTCTTACACTCTATCATTCAATAAGACATAGAGGTAAACAACCTCATTATCCACCATAGCATCATCCATGTAATAGAATTGGAGGGGAAGAAATGAAAGAAGGTCATTTAAAAAATTTACAACAAATCCAAAAAAAAAGTTGAAAATATAAACCAAAACATGAAACAAAGACTAGACAATCAAGAAGAAGAGGAAAATAAAATTAAAAAATTAAAGATGAAAATTAAAAAATATTAATACAGTTTTAAAAGTTAAAAAAATAAAGAAGATAGAGTGGAAGATGAATGAAAGAACAAAAAAAATAAAATTAATAAAATAATAGAAGAAGAATGGAATAATAAAAAAATAAAGAAGTTAGTACGAAAGAAGAATGAAAAAATCACATGGACTAAAAACCATCAAGTGTGACAAATAACATGGACTCCAATGGATTAAAAACTTATGAAATCCTCATATTTAATCAATTTGAAAATAGTGCTAATAACACAAAAAGCTTTAGTTTAAACAAAATTCAACACACGAGAATCTCATAACAATCTAATTATCTATGCCTTTGCTATTATATATATTTCCATATTGTATCACAAACAAGTTCTCATCATCCTTCAATGTCCATGACTTCGTGTATTGAGCTGCTTGGTATAGCATTGCTTCTTCTTGCACAAGTATTTTTTGCAGCGCTACTTTCAGCTCCATTACCACCGAGGAGTTTACGTTTGGCACGTGTTCTTCTGGCAGGGCCATCTGCTCTTATATTGCTTCCAAGAACTGAGAGACTTGCATTTGACGAAGCGTTTGTAGGGTCCCTCGACTATGTTATTCAAGTAAAAAATCAACCGCCGAGCACTTGAATTTTTCCTTCCACTCAGATTCTTCCATCTCCAATGCATTGTAAATGGTGATCTCTTCTAGAGACATCTCCATAATCTCTTTATATTGGTCCACGACTTAATCGACTAGGATGTTCCACCTAAAACCAAAGGGATGAGTTCCTAATTGGAACTTCCTCGCACTTTCATCCCAATAGCCACCCAACACCTAGTAAAAGAAATTCCTCTTTCCTTCAACCAACCTTTTTCTTCCAATCAAATTGTTGCACACCCTTTGAACTTCTTCTTAATCATTTTCCCAACCAAATTGGGTGCTCATATTGTTTTTGCACGTCAAATGTTTCATCATACGCCAACTCCAAATCAATTCTTCACCCCACGAAGACTTCATCTCCGGTGTTCAATTGGATTTTTCTCCCAACATAATGGCAAGTAGGGGACGAGTCCAAATACTTTATAAAGACATCATCCAATCCGAAACTATCTCGTAGAGTAACTTGGCAAACATCTTGTAATGTAATTGAATTTTTGGCAGCCACAATATTTTCTATTTCTTCTCTTTGCTTCTTGATAGTCTCATTATATCTCTTCGCTTTGAGTCACATTTCATTAATTTCCTTCTATACGTTAGCAATCATTTCATTCTTTGGAGTGAGCTGACCAATAAAATCTAGGACTTCTAGTGGTTGGGCCATGTCCTTCTTCATTGCTACGTCCATCAGAGTAGCAGTTTTTGCATCCACATCTACACCAAGGTTGCCTACACCGATGTTGATTGCAATGCTCGCTATTGACTCACCAAGGTTTCACTTAGTGCAGGCTCTCTTTACAAAGCCGTGACATCATGGCTGCTTGTGCTGCTTTCGTGGTTGAAACCTTGCGTAGTGGTTGTCCATTGGACTCATTGTCGTCTTTTGATGCGCTCCACTCTACATCAATCCCTCCAACATGCTCGTTTGGATTATCGAATTTTTTGATGACACCTTCGAGGAACTTTAATACACCCCTAGGTATAGAAACTTCTTAAGGGTGACACTTGATACCCGGCACATGTTTTATCATCCTCTAATCCGCCACCTTTTGAAGTACAAGTTCACCATAAACCATTTCGCACACAGGAGCCTTACTTCTATTTGGGTTTGTCAAACCTTTCAAGCATCATCAATTTAATCACCCCACCCCTATAGACAATCCATAGTGCACATGCATGTGAGTGAATGAAATGGTATCCCCACCCAAATACCAAGCAATCAGCTATCGAGAGGCTCTTGAAGGCAAGATGCCCAAATGGAGAGGTGAGAAATGAAGAGAGGAGGAGGGCTTATATACTAACGGGCGTAGGGAGTGTGGATGTGTGCACTCGTAGAGGCATGAGCGCGAATAGCTACCCTACGCGTGCATGCAAGTAGGGTAGGGCAAGTGTTGGGCGAGTATACCTTGGCGCGAGCGAGTCTCGGCAGGCGGGGCACGGGCGCAAATACACATGGAATGGGAGCGAAGAGAGGGGTAACGGTCGTGAATATAGGTGGAACGAGCGCAAACACGCGGGGATGGGCGTGATCACGCGGGGACGGGCACACACAGAAGGGAAACAAGCGCGCACAGACAAAGAACGGGCGCGCATAGACGGGGAACGAGCGCGTGCACACGGCTACAAGCGCGAGCGCGTAGATGGAACTTAGAGAATAAAAGGCTCTCTTCAATCCCTACTTTGTCACATATCAAAGTCTCCTCTTCCAGGCGGCTCTTTGTCCTCCTCCTGATCCTCCCCTCGTCACCGTCTTTGTTGACGTCTAGCTCACACACGAGCCGTCAATCTTTATATTTATTTATTTATTTTCTTTCTTATCCACGTTGGAATATTTAATGCAGTCGGCTTTGGCAGACAATCCTACTTGCCTATAATTATTTAGGGCCCAAATTAATGTTAAACTTTGATGAACCTTTCAACGGGTTCAAAGTAAAACTAAATTTATCCCAGTGCTAAAGAAAAATAAGATCAATAGCTACAAAGCCTAGGTATTTATAGGAATTAAAGATAAAGAGGGATAAAATAAATAAAATCAAAATAAAATGAAGATTGAAAATTGGATGAATAAAGGATAAAAGAAGTTAGAAAATTAGCAGTTAAAGAAAAGAGCAAAATTTGAAAATAATTGAAAAGACAATAAGATGGAATTGGCTCAAGGAAAAATAAGATAAAATTAAAAAAAATAAGAAAGAAAAAAATGAAATCAAGAGGAAAAGAAGAAGTATAAAAAGGGAGAAATTAGATGAATAAAAATTGGGATTTTTAGAAGGAATTATTAAAATAAAATGAGTAGTAGTGGTAGGACCCAATTAGTCTAATTTTGGACATTGTGGACCACAAAAGTGACTAAATTATAAAGGGATCATTTTGAATGCTGACAAAAAGCATATATATAAGAATGAGTGTTTTTCTTAGAATGAATATTCCAAGTACGATTATATGTATAAATATAAATAATGAATATGACTTGAACAATGCAGTCTAGGAATAAGTTTATGAAAATTGGTGTATATATTTTTTTTAATGATATAAAATCCAAAATCAATGCTACTAAATTGGAAATTATACATTTTTTGAGATTTTCAAATCCAAAACATATTTGATATCAGAGTAATTTTGTAAATGGTAGACTCAGTTATAAATTATATGTAGACTAGCAACCTTCTCTTATATCCCATCATAATTTAATTCCATCACATAGAGAGAGAGAGAGGAACTCTGGCCCGAAGGGCCAGCATGAATAAAGGGTTCGTTGGGGGAAGTGCTACCAGTATGGTCACCAGGACCAGGCTGGGGCGGGCTACCCTTGATGCCTTCTTTTGAAGGTGAACCCTATGAACACACAAGGACTGAGGACACAGTAAACAGAGACAGGGGTAGGGGGATCTTGAGGGTAATTTTTAGGAGGGTGGAAATATGTTGAAGTAAGTGTTTGTATGGGAATGTATATGTATGTATGTATATATATATATATATATATATATATATATATATATATATATATATATATATATATATATATATATGTGTGTGTATCTGTATATATATATATGTTTGTGGTATAGAGGGTGGTACGGACAGGGGTAGACAGGACTAGTCAGAGAGCGTGGGTAAGGATTGTTTGTTCTCGACTCGTCTTTTGGTGAGGATGATATGGTGTAAACATTTGATGGCTTTAGTGTGGATGGCTTTGAGGGTTTTGTTGATGAGTGTGTCATTTACTTTGAGTTGGGGGTGTTTAGAGAGGGTGTTTTGGATGTTGGCATGTATAGCACCACGAGCGCCGGCCGTGAGGACAAGGAGGGGTGCAACGGTCCATCCTTGGTTAGTGATAGCTTGAAGGAGTGGGGCGTATTTGGTGGTTTTGGTAGTGATACTCTCAGGGGGGAATCTATCATGGCAGTAGGTGAATTCAATGAATTGGATTGTAAGGTGGGGATGGGGCTCTAAGGGGGGAGGGGCATCGAGAGGGTGATTGAGGACGAGGAGGATGTCAGGTCGAAGGCGTGCGGGGCATTGACGAGGTTGTGTGAGGCAAGTGCAAGGGAGAAGCCACGAGGGAACGGTGTTTTCGGAAGTGCGGGAGTTGTGTTTGCCGGCATTGACAAGGTTATAATAGCGAGTTTTTGTGTTAGATAGGAACATTTTGTGTATGTCCCAGACGGCAGTGTTATGGCGTTTGATACGAAGTCTGTGGATGTTATGTTCGGGGCAAGCCAGGAGGAGATGGGGCCAAGTATCAATAGATGCAGCAGGGCAGAGGGAGCAATTAATGGATGTATGTTGTGTTGGCCAAAAGAGATGTTTGCGTGCGTTGCCCATGTATTGTCCATATATGAATTTAAGGAGCTGGGAGATTTGTGCATCTGTGATCTCGGGGTTTTCCCAGAAGTGGTTGGAATATGTGGTATCTATGTCTGCATTGTTGAGCCATTTGTCTATGTATGTGAGGTTTTTGGCGTTGTCATTTTGTTGGATGAGTTCTTCGGATTGGAGGTATTTTTGAAAGTTGCGTATGGGGTCTTTAAATAGGTGGTCAGCTTGTTTGGGGATGGCTCGATGGAGCCAGAAAGGGGCACTGTGGCCGTGGTGGTATGTTTCGGTTTGTTCTAGGCGTGGGAGTAATGTGCCGGCTTTGGCAAGACTGTCAGCTTTTTCATTGCCAGTGATATTCATATGGGCGCGGACTTTGTGGAGGAATGTGGGTGTAGGGTTTAGTTGGAGGAGGGCTAAGATGGCTTGGAGGAGGAGTTTTGTAGGGAAGGTTGTTTGATGTGGGTACTAATCAAGTAGGGGGAGTTTAGACTATCGGTGAATATGTAAATGGGTTCGGTTTGGGAAGTGGTGAGAGTATGGGTGTGATGGATTGCTCTGAGTTCAGCACGGAGGATGTTCTGGAGTCCGGGGAGGCGGTGTATGTTGTTGATGTTACGGGCTGGGTTATGGATGCCATATCCAGCAATGTCTCCGCTACCATCGTCCCCAGGGGGGGTAAAAGCTCCATCTATGTAGTAGCTATCAAGGGGGAATTTGGGAGGGGGTATCTGATTGAAGGGAGGGCAAGGTGGAGTTGAGGGGGAGGAGGAGGGGATGGGGAGGTTTGGGGCGTTAGCCCAGACGGGGGTGGGATTTACTGTGGTGGGGGTAGGGGTGATTTGGGGGTTGCGGGAGGGTGGAGGTTGAGGGAGGTTAAGGAGTGTGGTGAGGTGATTGCGGAGGTGGATTTTGAATCGTCTGTGGGGGAATCTGGAGGTAATGCGGTGGATACAGAGGATGTGGAAGGCAGATGGTTCGTTGGGGGTGGGTATTGGTTTTGTGGGATGTTTGGGTAGGAGGGGGGTGTTGTAGGGGAGGGAGTCTGCAGGGAGGTAGGCTAAGACATGAGTGTCATTGTAGAGGTGTGAGAGTGGGGTTTGGTTGGTATACCATTGGAGGTCAGAGGTGAGGAGGATGGAGTAGTGATTAGGATTGTCCTGAGCAGCGAGACAGGCCCAGTGGAGGGCTTGTGTGGCTAATTCAGGTGTGGGTGGGTGGGCTAGGCCAACAGTTTGCTAGCGGTGTTTGAAAATGGGGCCTGCAGAACCAAAGATTTGGTCTCGCAGGTGTGGGGAATTGTAGTGGGAGATTTGGAGAGGGCATGTGATTGGGGAGGAGAAGTAGGAGTGTGTGATACCGAAGGTAGAGATGAGGTAACTATGGATTTCAGGGTGGATGTGGTATTGGCTTTGCTTGTGGGATTCGTCTCTAGGGTTGTAGTTGGTGTAGCGTTGGTAGAGGTGGACAACCTCTGATTCAAAGTCTTGGAGAGGTGGGGTGATGGGGAGGTGGTGGTGTAGAAAAGTTTGATATTGGGACCATAGCCAATTGAGTCTGGGGATGGGAATGGCCAAGAGGTATTTACCAGTGTTGTCGTAGAGGTGGGCTTGGTTGGTGTGTGTAGTGATCATAGGGCGGGAAGTACGGAGGTCTGTGTCGGGATTACATTCGGTGATAGAGATGTGGACGTGTGCAAGGTGTTTGGGACTAGTGCGGTGGCGGGAATCGGTGAGTTGTGGTTGAAAAAAGCTTTTGGAGAGGATAGTGTGATAATGTTGGTGTTGGCGTGTGGTGTAGTGGTTATATAAGATGGTGATGTTGTGGTTAGTGAGGGCGGAGTTGTTGTAGGGGAAAATATGTTTTTCTAAGAGCCAAAGGGTGTAAGTGTGTTGAGTTGGGAGGGTCTAAGAGCAGTGATATTTATGAGAGAGGTATTTGGTACCAGAAGCTCTGTCTAATCGAGTGAAGGGAGTGATGTGAAGAATTTGGGTGAGGGGGAGGCGTTTGAGGCGGGTGGGGGAAAGGGCGGGGGGAGGGATGGGGTTGGAGGGAATGGGGGAGGAGGGGGTGGGGCGGGGAGGGGGGGGGAGGGGGAGGCGGGGTGGTTGGTTCGGAGATGGGGGGATGGAATTTGGGGAGGAGGGAGTAGGTGAGGTGATGAGAAGAGCAAGGAGTGTCACAGCGGGAGTGGCAGGGGGCAAAATGGCAGAACATGATTTGGCAACAGAAGAGAGCGGTTTGTTAAGTGCGGGTGCAAGTGCCATATTGGAGGGTGAATTGAGCTGGGGTGAGGAGTGTGGTTCCAGTGGGAGCAAGGAGTTGAGGAATGTCTTGTATGCCTGTTGTATACAGTTTGTGGAGAAGTTTGGTACTAGCGTGAAGTTGGGGGGGGGGGGGTGGTAGTTTGTGTTTGTTGGCAGTCCATAGAAGTTCAAGGGGTGTAGTGGAATGGGGGAAGGAAGTATCAAAGCTATGGATTTGCACTTCAGCTTGGTGGAGGAGGGCAATGGTGCGTGTTGTTGGAGAGTGGAGGCAGGCTCTGGTGGTAATGGTGTCAAGGGTGGTGGAGCCTTTGTGGGTGGCCATGATGTAGCGGACTAGGCCAAGGTATATGGTGCCTAGTTGGCCAGGGTCATTGAGGGCGTTACGGAGTTGTTCACCAATACATTTGATGTAGTCATTAGTGAAGGAGAATGCCTCAATGCCAAAGAGCTTGGTGGGAAGTTGAGTGGTAAGGTTTGGGGTGCTACGAGGGAGTTTACAGATAGTTTTGGTGGTTGCGATAATGATTTTGTCAAGTTTTCGGATATCAGGTAAGGAGGAAGGAACAACATGGAAGCCATAGGCGACGCCTGGGCGGAGAACAGTGTTGACAATTTTGAATTTCTGGCGGAGTGTAGCTGGGGAGAGTTGGAGTTGTTGGCGTTGTTTTAGGAGATTGTTTGTAGATAGGTCACGTTGTAGAGTCCATTTAAGAGAGGGGACAAGTTGGAGTCCAAGGTATTTATAGGGTTCGTTTGGGGATAAGACCGGGAGGGGGGTGTTGTTATATGTGATGTTATGGGCTTGGATGAAGGCTTTAAAGGCGGTGGGGGTGAGGTGGGATTTGTTGGGGCAGCCCGTGATAGCACATTTAGGAATGCTAAGGTCCATGCCGGCCCAAGTGTTAAAGCGATGTAGTTTATTGAGTTGTAGTTGGAGGGATTTGATGTGGTTAGAGAGGATGGCAAGATCATCGGCGTATGCAGCAGTGCTTTCGTGAGTGGTAGAGGTTCGGAAGGTGTAACGAAGGTTATCACGTTGGAGCCAACGGAGGAGGGGTTCGAGAAAGAGGATAAAGAGGTAGGGGCTTAGAGTGTCACCTTTAATTGTGCCACGTTGGATGTGGACCGGATTAGTGGTACCAAAATGTTCGCCAGTAAAGGAAGTGGTGGATTGTGTGTAAATGTTCCCTACAAGATGAACAGCATCGATGGGGTAGCCTAGGTCTTCCATGATGGAGAGAAGACGGGCGTCGTCAATGGAGCCAAAAGCATTTTTGAAGTCGATGTAAATGAGGTAGATGTCTTGATTTGTGAATTTAGAGTCCTCAAGTACAGCAATAAGTTTTTGGATTTGGCGTGTAGTACAACGTTCGGGTCTGAAGCCTTCTTGGCTGCTGTGAAGGATCTGGTGTTCACCTCCGTAGGCGGAGAGGATGTTGGTGAGGATGCTCGTGAAGAATTTGTAGATGGTGTTGGCCAAGGCAATAGGCCTATGGTTGGGCAAATTTAAGGGGTCTCCTTTTTTGTATAAGAGGATGGTGTGGCTTGTTTTCCAGGAATGGGGGATGGATTTTTGTTTGTAGCATTGGGAAAAGAATAAGTAGAGGAGATTGTGAAATTGTTCGGGCATGTGTTTGATGGCGGCATTGGGGAGTTTATCCGGGCCCGGGGCTTTGGCATTGGCAAGGTGTTTTTTGCAAAGATCATAGGTTTCTCTGCTAAAGTACGTGTGGAGGGGGATGGTAGGGGTGCCGCGTTTTTCAAGGCAGAATCCGTCAAGGTCATGCCACGGGTATTTCTTGACTTCACATGTGCAGGAGGGAATGTGGATATTGGGGTGGAGGCAGAGAGGGGCTACGGGTTGGGAATTTAGCGTTTGTTGGGCATGGATTTCCTTGGAGATGTCAGAGGGGTGTGTTAGGATATCTTGGTTGCGGGCATGGATGCAGTTGAGGGGAGGGCTAGTGGTTTCATTGAAGATAGCTTTGTGGATGCGTTTGGGTTTGGTATTTAAGGTGTGGCGATAGTGTTTGATGGCTTTTTGGACATTTGTGGTGGTTTGTTTTTGTACGATGGTGCGTGCTTCTTTTTTGGACAGTTTGCCAAGGTGTGCAAGTTCTTTTATCCAAGCGGGCAAGAGATGAGTCATGGGGGGTGGTGGAGGGGTGTTGGGGGGGAGGTCTTGGAGTATAGGGTGAAGGCACCAGTCGATATCATGTTGCACGATGTAGATAAGTTTTCGTATAAGATGATAATGGCGGAGATGTTTTTTCCATGGGCGGTGTGATCGGTGAGGGAGGAATCTGCCTTGTTTGGTGGTGCGATGTGCTAGTGGTGGAGGTGCCGGGGTGGCACAAGTTGTAATAAATGTAGTGGAGAGGTTGTGGATGATTGTGTCCATTTGGTGGATGGCGTCCTCCGAGGCGATGGAGGAGAGTGTGTGGGGGACGTTGAGGAGGGTGGTAAGGGTGTCGATGTGGTGGGAGTTACTGGTAAGAAAGTTTTGATGGAATTCTTGTAGTTTAGAGGGGGTGATAACGTTTGGGATTCGGGGGTTAGGAAGTGGGGTGGGGAGGGGGTGTCGAGCAATAATAGTATTAGAAGGAATGTGAAGCAGAAGGGGGAAGTGATCGGAATTGAGATTGAGGGTGGTGACGGTAGTGGAGGTATGTGGGAGCGGGAGAGTGGATTTAATGTAGAAGCCATCGATGAGGCTAGTGGATGTGTAGTTGTTGCCGCCTTGTCCGGTGTATGCGGTGTTGGTGGGTATGTAGTTGAGGTGAAGGCTGGATGTGAATTGGTGCCAGGCAATATCTTCCGGGAAGGGGGGGGACCAAATGGTGTTGGTGTGGCGGCCTTGAAGGTTGATATCTCGGTTGAAGTCTCCAAGTAGGATGACTGTATGGGTGGGTTTAGCGGAGATTGTTGAACTAATTGTGGTTTGGATGAGGGGAATGAGTGGAAGATCCTCAGGATGAGAAAGCATGTAGAGGTTAAGGATGATGTGAGGTTGGAGGGGGGTATTATTGAGTTCTATAAGTTGTAGGAAAGGGGAGATTGTGTCTGGGGTTGGGATTTTGCGGATGTTACCAGGGAAGGAAAGGATGTTGTGGATGACGGTCATGAGTCCACCTTGGTTGGGGGCATATGTGAGGTATTGGCGGCGTTGACATTGGTTGGCTTGGTGGGTGCGGTTTTGGATGATTTTGTAAGTAGGGAAGAGGCGGGTAAGGTAGTGATGGGTTTTGGTGGTATTGGATTTGGTTTCTTGAAGTGCAATCAAAGCGGGCGGTTGTGAGGTGTTTTGGATGAGTCTTTGGATGGAAGGGAGGGATGTTTGGAGGGATGCAACGTTCCAAGTAATGAATTGTGTGGAGGTGTTAGTGTAAGTGGGGTTTTGTGGTTGTAGTGGTGGCGGAACGGGTTGAGGGGGGTGATGAGTGTAACCGAGTTGTGGTTTTAGACAGGCTATGGCATTGGTGACGAGGGGGGAGGAAGCGTGGGAAATTTGGTAGTGAGGGCTTCTAGGGTGAGATTGGGGGTTTTAAGGATGAAGGAATAGAGGGTATCATGGATAGTTGTAGGCGATTGGAGGAGAGTGGGGTTGGCAGAAAAGAATGTGTTTAAGGGATGAGGGGGGCCATAAAAGTTGTGGAGGGGGTGGGGAAGTTGTAGTAGGGTTTGCATAAGGTTGTGATATTGTGTGATTTTGGAGGGTGTGAGGAAGAGTTCACATTTGTGAGGGGTTGGGGCGATGGTGGTGATGAGGGAATAGAGGGTTTTGGTGGGATCGGTGGAGGGGGAGCAGAGGGCGGTAAGATTGGGGAAGATGGGGGTTTGGAGGGGGTGATTGGGGTGGTTTTGGTTGAGAATGGGGAGGAATGGGTGGGCTAGATGTTGGAATTCGGTTCTCAGTCGAATGGTGTGTTGGTAGAAGTATTTGTCAGAGGTTTTCTTTTGGAGGGGGGAGAGGGATTTGCGTAGTGTGTGGAGGGTGGTAGGACCGGGGTTGAGTTCAACATCACCACATAGAAGGAGTAATAGAACGAGGCATGGACTGTGAGGGGGTGTGATGTGGGAGAGTGAAAAATGGTGAAAGAGTGGGGAGGTGTGGGGGTTGTGAGTGGGGGCATATTGGGAGTGGTGAGGAGGGTTGTGAAGGTGTGTGGGGGGGGAGAACTCTGGACCTTGGGGAGGTGAGTACAGGACTGAATTGGGTGTGGAAGGGGGCGGGTTGTATGTTGATGTCCGGTGGGTGGAGTGTTCAGGTATAGGAGGGTCTGATATTGGGAGGGTGGATAGTAGGGGGGGCGGGTATGGAGAGGGTGGGTAGTGGGGGGGGCGGGTATTGCGCGCGCGAGTATGTGGGGGCCGGGTAGGAGGCGGGTGTATGCGATCAGTTTGGGGAGAGGTGGGCGGAAGTTGTCGGCGCATGTTTTCGAGGCGCGGGCCTGGGGTGTATGGCGGATTTGCTAGGGCGAGGAGAGAGGGAGATGTGGGAATTGAGGAGAGATTGGGGGCGTGACAAAGGCCGTGGGGAGAAGGGTGGGTGGGGAGAATTGGGCTGGGGGTAAGGATTGAATGATGTGGGGGTTAGGTTTGGGGGGGCTGGTTGTGTAGGGTGGAAAGAGTGGTCGGGAGCGAGGAGAAGAATTGAAGGGGTGGGTGTGGAGAATTAGGGAAGCATCGGATGGGAGAGAATGGAGAATTTTATTGCAGCAAGAGCCGGAGGGGCAATGGCGGTGTACAACAAGACAGTAGTCCCGAGGTTTAGTCGGGAGAGCTGCGGGCAGAAATGCTCTGCAAGGCAGGGGCGGGGGAGGGAGACTATTCATGAGGAGTGGAGGCAGTTGAGGGGCGGAGGAAGTGGGTGGAGACAATTGCATTGGGGTAGAAGTGTCGGAGGGCATGATGAAGTTTTCCAAGGTGGTGTCGATAGCGGAGGTAAGTCCGACGACTTTGGCGCTGAATTATTTGAATGCAGTAGATAGGCGGTTGATTCGGTGTTGGACAGCCACTGTATGTGCGATGATGGTGGTGGAGGCGGATTGGACCTGTGTAGATGTGTGGTTGTTGATGTGTTCGCCGAGGGCCGTGAGGCGCTGCTTCATTTGCTCTTCGACTTTGGTGATGGCTGCTGTCAACGTGGCTTCGGTGAGTGCAGGAGGGTGAGTAGAGGAGTTGGAGATTGCGGTGATGGCGTCTGCCATCAACTGTCGCGTGGGGAGGGAGTCGAGCTTGCGGGGAGCTTGTGAAGGTGTGGCACCATCTATGCTTTGATAATGAGGCTCGAAGTCGATGTAGCTGCCGAGGAACTCGACGGCCTTGCGGCGACACCACATCGTATAAACCTGGGAGTTCAGGCATGTGAGGAAAGCTATACCGTTGTGACAGTCGTTGGGGTCGGCTTGGGCGCTGCTGTAGCTCACGGTGAGGACATTGCGGGCTCCTAAGAGTTTTTGGAGGGCAGATGTTACCAGAGTTTGAGAGGCGCGTCGGGGGAGGTTGCGTACAATGACCGTTGTGGTGGTTTTGGAGCTGGAAGGATCGAGAGAACCAGTGGTAGCATCGATGTTTGAGACCGTCACCAGCTCCTGTTGAATTGTTGGGGGGTGGGTAAGAAGGTATTGCTTCGATGCGGCATTGGTAACAGTGATAGTTGCGGTGGTGCTGGTGCGGGTAGGCTTGGAGACGCCGACAAGCTCCAGGTTCTGCCACTATAATAGCCGGCCTCTATCAACTCTGCCAGAATTTGACGGGTGTTGCGAGAAGCGAGGGCGGGGCTTTCAATCTGGACGCGTCGATTGAGAGAAGTGGTAAGGCATTCATAGCCTTTTTCAACTTTGCCGATTGTAAGTTCACCATCTTGAAGTGTGAGGGCGAAGATGCAGTGTCCCTGAAGTAAATTGAGACCATCTGTTTCAGGGTGGAGCAAATCGACTTTCAAAAATCCAAACCATCTTTTCATCTTACCTCCGGCCATGGCGATGACGGGTTCTCGGTAGCGTGTGGTGAGGGGGATGCCCATGCGATGGAAGCGCTCCGTAGCTTGTAGTTGCACTTCGTCTTTGGTCATGTTGTGATAGTGGCTGTCAAACCGAATTAGAATCTGGTAGGTGGTAGAGAGATGTGTTGTGGAGTCGGTCTTAACATGTTTGGGTAATTGTGTAAAATGGAGGTAATCCCCAGTAACAGTGTCGGGCCGTTGGTGAGGGTACAGGTGCTGGGGGACGCGGGGGAAGGCAATGCGGCAGTGATGGAGCTCCTCGATCTCCTATTCAGGCATGCCGGCTGAGGTGAGTTCGGCATCCGTTCGGGTGTCATAGAGGTAGGGAGCGTCTTGTTCTTGGGCGTGCATCTCATGCACGGCATATGTAAGCCATAGGTGCCATCTGAGGTCAATGGGAAGGAACTGAGAGCGTTGCTGGGAGCTGTGCGATGTGGAGGCAAAGTGAGGTGGTGCGTCAACTGGTACTGCAGGTGGGGGAGTCTCGGCAAAGAGCGCAGGTACAGCGGAGGCAAGGGCCGGGGCAGCGGGATCATGAGGAGCAGGGGGAGGGGGATCGGCGGATGAGGCGGTGAACTGCAAGGTGGGGAGGAGCGATTGCTGTAAAGGAGAGGTGAGAGAAATGGCACATACCCCCTGCTGAATCTGAAGTGAGGCCGATGGAAGAGGCGCATTCGTGGTGTGTTCAGAGGGAGCATCCATGTCATCGTCCGAAAGCTGGAGGCGACGACGGCGTGAGAAGGAGGCAATGGGGAGGTCATCCTCATCCTCGGCGGTGAACTTTCTACGTGTTGAAGTGAAAGTGTGCTCGGAGGAGGCGGCATCTGAGGCAGCCGAAAGCTCCAGTGCTTGATCTCGTATCTGGTTACGGAGGCAGGCTGATTGTCTTGAGCCCAAGTGTGATTTTGAAGTGGTGCGAGAACTGGTATTCTTGAAGACAGGCGGGGCGACTAGCCTGTGGATGGGACTGGAATGCGTGGGCGGAGGTGCGGGGGTGCTGGCAGAGCTTGGGGTTTGAGGTGCCATGGTGAAGTGTTGGTGCGGTGGTGGTGGAGATGTTGTATCTGGAAACAGAGTGAGAGGATTAGTATGGGAGAAGGGGGGAAGTAAGGAGGGGTGGCAGTATGATGTGTGGGGAAGTGTGTAGGAGACATACCTTTGTGTGTCTTGGTGGAGGTGAGGGGGGTTTTTAATGTAGAGGGGGGTGTGATTGTGGTTGGGGCGGGGAGTAAAAGTAGGGAGGCACAGGGAGTTAGTGCGGTGCCAGTGGATTTTTTGGCACTGGGAGTGAGGTCCGGTTGGGAGGAAGTGGGGGGGAAGGTGAGTCGGAAGGGGGGGATGCGTGTTGGTAGTGCAGAGGGGAGAGTGGTGGGAGGGGAGGGGGATGGTGTCTTTATGGAAGTTGTGGTGGGGGGAGGGGGCCAAGGGGTGGGGTGAATGTGCCGGCCATTGAAGGTGGCAGGCAAAATTTGTGTCGAGTGCGGGACTATCCGCCGGACATGGACGTGTAGTCCTTTTTTCTGAAATAAAAAAGCGTTCAATGTGTTATTTGATTGAAAGGGATGATTGGCAGGGTTGTATGTATGATTGTGTGTGCAAATGTGTTGGTGGTAGGGGGTTGTGAATGGTACAGGTGAGTTGCGGTGGCGGAGGGAGGGGAGATGTGAGTGGTGTAGAAGAGAATTAGTGCGGTGTGGCCGAAGTGCAGTGGTGAGGGTGAGGGAAGGGGGCGGGTGAGATGCGGAGGGAGGTGAGTAAGTGTGAGTGAGGACCTGTTGATGAGGAACGAGGCTCGGGAGCTGGAGTCGGCCATAAAGAGAGTTTCGACGGAGGAGGGGTGGGGGGTTGGGGTACCGAGGGTTACTGGAGGCAACGGGGCGAGAGAATTTGGTTGGGGGGCTAGCGTCTAATTGTTTAACGAGCGGGGGTGGGGAGCATTCACTTGGGTGACGAGGGGATCCATTCAAGGAGCAGCGAAGGTGGTGTGAAAAAACACCGTTGTATAAAAGCTGTGGAGCAGAGAAAATTTCTTCCCAGGGTGCTATACTAGCACGTACAGTGCTTCTACGAACACCTAAGCCAGAATCTCTCAGCAGTGTCTCGGTGAGGAGCGTTGCGGCGGGGCGAGGAGCCAAGCTAGGCAGCCCAAAGCTGCCAAGCGGCCGCCGCATGGAACCTGAATTTACGGAGCCCAAACCCAACATTGCCCACTCCTCATGTTTCAAAGGATGCTTCCATAAAACCTTGAGCGTAAGGAAGAAACATCTGCATGTCTGCAGAGGCCCTCAAATCTTGTGGGTGTTAGCCTAGCGATGTACTCTGAGTTTGTCTTTGCACAGAGACAAGAGAGAATTGAAAAATTAGCAGAGACAGGATCTAAGGGAACATGTGCATATAAATACTCCATCACATACAACATAACAAGAGAACATCAATGTTTTTTTGGTCTATCTATGTCTATTTAACTTGAACTATGGCAAACAACACTTTACTTTGGAACAGGAATCCTTGGAGGGGAGAGAGAAAGAATTCTTATTGAACACAAAAATAGAGCCCAAAACTTAATGACATATCTTGCTTGATATACCAACTTTACTAATTTACACATTCAGATATTTTTGTACGAGTTATATATCTTTGTTTCATAACTCTTTCTTATGTTCAATCATCCAATTTATTCATAATATCTAATAACAAATACAGTTAAAAAAAATTATAGCACCTTAAGCACTTAGTAATAACTTTAAATATTTCTGAAATATCCAGATTTCATTTTTTTTAAATAAATAATTAAAAATTAAATGATTTAATCCATTAACAACTTTTATGTGGATTATTATAATAGTTAGTTGAAAATGAGTTATATAACAAATCAGACCATAATTTTAATATTAATGCCATAATTAACTAATTCTGGACTATTCATTGAATTATGGACTATGGATCGTCCAGAAAAAGCAAAGGAAAATGAAAGGGGCTTAGTAAAACCATGCCCCACTCTTATGAATAGTGTATTATTTGAATGATTGGATCAGGAGATCTTCCGATATAGAGTTGTTCCAAGACGGGGGAAATGTGTGGACTAAGTAATGTATAGAACATTGTATGATTTGCAAGTCCATGGATTAGGAGATCTTCCGATATAGTGCCGTTCCGGAAGAACAAATGTATGGACAAAGTAATGTAATGAATAATGTGTGTTTTGCAAAACCATGGATCAGGAGATTTCCAGTTATAGGTGTCTTCCGGAAGAACAACAGCCATCTCACAATTGCACGAGTGAAATGGTATGGACAAACTAAGTAATATAACATTACAAATAATACACATAGACCGATGATGGTGAAATAGTCATTTACATTACAAAAACGGGTTCCATAAATATGAGGTATTGTCTTGAAAGTCATTCGAATGAACAGTGCCATATTATTACCACTAATACATTGTGGTACATAGGGACACGGGATTGTAAGCAACTCGTTGTATGTACTGTCTACTGTTCTACTCTACAGGTGTACCATTGCCGAAGTGATCTCCTACATAATTCCCCATCCATAGGAGTTTTCAAGAGGAACTCAGTAACGGAGTCATAATGAACCAAATCCATAATGAATGGAAGTAAGGCTGTGCCGACGTCTAGTATGACGTTTCGCGGATTCGGTAGGTGCATTTCACCCTTCCAAGGGATCGGAAAATAGCAGGAATGATTTCCATTCATTACATTCTTCCATTCACAGTCATCTACCATGAGAACCTTACCGGATTTGCAAAACCTGCGAGTTTTTTTATCCATACGAAATCGTTGCAAGAACTTCTAGAAGAATGGATAAGGCTTCTGTCGAACACACTTGTCCTAAACATACACAAAAATTAACTGCGATCTAAGCTCCAGTGGAAGCAGATGCGCTAAGACAAGGTCCAAGCGGGATGGGGGCATACATGACCATATTCCGACATGGAAATCTTGAAGAAGCTTTCGAAAGAACAGTCGAATTCCAGGACGGCAAATGATATTCCCTAAGTCCAGCAACGGCGGGCTGAATCCTTTATAATCCTTGAAGCACAGGACGCCATTAACCGAGAGAACTATCGCCTTCTGCATAGTTGAAATAAAAATATCAGGACATTTCTACATCTGAGACTAAACATCAGGGGATCTTCCGATGTTTGTAAATGACGTATTCGCTAACATAGTTCATCGGGGGATATCTCGATGGCGCCTCCCAACGCCATGGCACACGGAGGTGGTCAAACCATGTCTTGAAAGAGTATTACCACAGCAAAGCAATTCTAAAATAAAACAAATTCAAAGTTCTAGAACTCCATTGCATTCAGGAAGACAAATGCAAATTTTAAGGAACTTGGTTAGTTTCATTTTGCTATCAAACATGAGGAAGCTACAGCTTCATTAGATGGTCATGTGAGAGAATGTAAGTATTGACAATAAAGAACTGTGAAAAATATGAGTGTTCCAAAATCCAGAGTCATTTGTACTAAGCTACAGCGCCCCTCAATATCTTCAGTGCCAAATCCGACGACCGGTCCATGGGTAACTGACCAAACGGAAGCAAGGCCCGTTTCACATACTCTATCACAGCTTCCTCTGATCTGAATAGACCCTCCAGCCACGGTTTCAGTGTCATCGTAAGAAACCTATCAGTATCATCCCCGGACCAGGTTGCGGGGTGGACAGCGTTATGAGGATCGTTGAGAAGGTTCTTCTGTGGACTATCATCCACTAGTAGGACTTCCTCAACGGACTCCAATATCAGCAACTTAGCAAAGACACGGAGATCCTTTAGAAAGAACGGCTTGTCTGGTTTTGACGACTCCACGTATGACGAACGTATGCAATTGTTTTGGCTAAGAACTTGCACATCTGGCAGCTTGAAGGAGGTGCCCTGAAGAACAACAGGAAGAGTTTGAGGTATATTCCTAGCCGCGATGCTGGTCCAAAAGGCTACCATTGCATGATTAGAAAGCCAGATTAGGAATTCCTGGCAGCCAGGTCTGATCATTATAGGGCGCTTTTTTTCCTTGACAAAATTCCGACGGTGAACGAGAACCCCGTTTAAGTCTAGTACAACCGAATACCTTCAACAGGGTACCTTTCCGATCACCTTTGCTGGAACGAAGGATGCGAGAGGGGGCCCTGGAAAATGCAACAAAAAAAGGTCTCATCAGAATTCAGCACCGGGAGATCCCTCAATACAGATGTCCACTGTAAACAGGTCTGATCAACACTCAGCATCGGGAGATCCCTCGATATAGATGTCCACTGAAAAAATGTCTCATCAGAATTCAGCATCGGGAGATCCCTCGATACAGATGTTCACTAAATTCCTCAAGCATCTACGAGAGACACTACACGATCTACAAATGTCCAATCTGAGGACATGAAAAGTATCAGTCCTACAATTAGAGTCCGACTAGATACCTTTCGCACTGTCGTCCGAATTCGGATCTTGGACTTCTGATGAAATGCCCACCGTCTTAGACGTCGGCATCTGGTAAAGGTTTTTTTTCAAAGTTATTAGTAAATGGGATTGTATCATTATAGTCCTTGTAAACAAACTCGTGAGCCTGTCTAACTGCTTCAATATACTTAGCGCTGTGAGAGGGTGGGGTGTAATTCCCTCGCTGAGATATGTGCTGCCTTGCCTGTTCGTCCAGACTAGCACAAATTTCTGCTAGAGTGCTTTTTCCCTTAGCCTCTCTCTCAGCGCCGGTGCCTTTTCCCTTCTCCTTGACTCCCGTTCCAATGCTAGGCCCAGTCTTACCCTTGCCTCGTCTGGCCGCGGGGCCGGATGTTGTTCCCAACGGAAGGTCCGGCGGAAGGGATTGTTGCAAATGCTTCAACCCCTTCTGCAGCACAAGTGAACGACATTCACGATCTGCGTCCTTAGAATTCTCCACCACGACTAGATCTCGCTCAGTGGATACCTCTGTCAGTGCCTTGTCTGGGAGCCCTTCATATAAATCTGGGTCTTTCTCCTCCTCCCCCGCGTCTTTGTCTTTGACATCATCACATGCCTTCACATCGTCCCACACCAGGGCTTCCGCGTCGCATCTCTTCTTCTCCGGGCTGAATGCGTCTAAATCCTTTAGAGTGTCGTCAACAACATCTTCGTTCATGTTAGGAGCCACGGAGGGAGACTGATGGGTCTCCTTGAGAGATGTACTCCGTGGGAGAGGAGGCGGGGGGCTGGATGGGAGAGGAGGCGGGGGGTTGGATGGGATCACATGAGGAGCAAGGGACTGCGAACTCTGAGGACCGCACTCCTCACCTACGGGGGGGGTGATGGCTTGGATCAGGTGCAGTGCCTTCTATCATTGGGATATCTCCCAATGGTGGAATGCACGGTTCATGCTGAGTATCAGCTACTCCTCCCTTAGTCTCCTGCTCTTCAATAGGAGGAATCCCTTCCGGGTCCGCAGCATCCCTGTTCGTCCCCTCCCTATCCCGATCAACTCCCGCGTCCTCCTCTCCTGCTGGTGCAAATTCAATATTTTGCAAAACCGCAGCGAAGTTCAGGATATTAAAGTCCAAGTCATCCAGCCCCTCAGCACCCTCTCCCACGTCTCCTGCGCCACCTTCAGGATCCATAGTCTGAGTCTGGTGATCCACCGGTGATGTCCTCATATCCAGCAGCGACCGAGCTACGTCCTTCGTGTTGCGTGACACGGTGGCAATATCGCTTCGTGGCGTCAAGGACTCCCCCACATGAGAATTGTCAACGATGTGATCCCTTGACGCAGCTCCACCGTAAACGCGCGCGGAGTTCAGCAGTCCCTGCAATATGAGCGCAGGACACTATTAGCGGTAAGAAAAGCTGCAGTAGAGTAGAAATTGGGTTCGAGTATATGGTATATGAATACTACAATGCCTTGGAAGTTAACCCGAGGTGCAGTGCTAAGCAAACAAAAGAGAGGTGCCTTGCTCAGAAGAATAGGGAATTTAGTCGTGAGGGGGATGTTACATGGAATAGCTAAGTTAAGGAAGCCTGAAACAATCCTTGGGAATGAAATAATTGGTTAGGAGATGAATAGCGTTATTCAAAAAATAAAATACTTCATTTTCCATTATGGTATGCAATTTATGATACTTACAGAATGGTACATTTTTTTACAGAACCCCTATACAAGGATAGTGATCATGCTAGATTTCGCCACTCTTGAAAACAACATGGTATTCCAAATCGGGTAGGCCTGCCTACTGTTCAAAACCTTCCGAGGTGCAAGCCGTCTCGTCGTCCTCAGAGTTGGATTCGGAATCATCAGGCGGAGCTTGTCCGCGGCCATCTTCATCATCAGCCACACCATCTTCATCATCACCCTCTCCACCGACTGCCTCATCATCACCATCATCACCATCATCACCATCATCACCATCATCACCATCATCACCATCATCACCATCATCACCATTATCACCATCATCACCATCATCACCATCATCACCATCATCACCACCATCATTGGTTACCAATTTATCTGGGTCAACCGTATCCTTGTAAAGTATGTCCCATATCTGCTTCGACGTCTTCTGAGCGTGTTCCTTATCATCGTCAGAGAAGACAACTTCGAGGACCATGGCTTCGTTTTCCTGTAGACATGCAGGCGATAAGAACATGTATGAAATGCGAACAGCACACTCTAACCAAATGTCACGTTCACTTTCATTGCATAAGGGTTCAGAAGTGTCGGGAAATGTGGACAGAAGTGCATGATTTATCGGGGGATCCCTCGATGATTTGAGAACCCCTATACCGTCATTCTAGACGTTAACCGTCCATCGAGGGATCCCCCGATAAATCTTGCATCCGTGATGACATATCAGGAAACACTGAGGCTGAGAACAGAAAAAGACCTTTGACTTAAATTCTATATACGTGAGTGAACAAATGCATATATCGCGAGTACTATAAATGGAGAACATCTGCATAATAAGCCTCAAGAACAACAGCCTATTCGCACAAGTGTGAAATAAAGTGGAAGCATTCGAGTCACTGAAAGAGAAATTTATAATATGACTTCAGCATTCGAAGGGTGTAGACAAAATACTTACAAGTCCAAGGTGGGTGAAGTGAGCCCCGCCGTTGACATTTACGAGTACCATGTTATCTTTGATGTGCTGCTGAAAGAGAGTAGGAAGCGCAGCCAGCTTAATCGTTGGTCGACCAGGTCGTTTCCATTGCTGGATGGTTTCCGTAATGTCCTTGGCTAGGTACACTGCGTCGAATGGCCTCTTCCCCGCAAAGAAATCCCCAAAGCATTCCTTCGCCAACTGCGTTGGCGAATAAGCAAAGCAGAAAATCATGTCACTACTAGAATTGCCGTCCCAAACGACAAGTCAAACGAGCCAGAATTGCGTCGTTTCGGTCAAATCTCCAGTCTCACGACTCTGTCGTCCAAAGCAACTCGCATCGGACATGCCTGTCACAACGGCCTGAGTCATCCGCGACGTCCACATGGTGTCGACTGAGTCATGAAGACTATGCTTGTTGTGCTCCGGATCCACAGAAGGTGCACATACTGAGCGGAAGCGAAATGTAAATATTTGGCTAGAAAATCTACTTTTTATAGGATTCGATATTTTACAGTCGGATAGATTTCACAGTGCGACCCGGATCGCTTCGATTTTCCTCTCTGCGACATCTGAGGTCCTTCTCTATGACTTACACTTGTAATTTCATCGACGATCTGTGTGGGTCCAGGTGTCATCCATCGAATCAATCAATATAAATGGATGTAATTTTTTAAATTTAAAAAGGCGCACAACAAATATTTTTATTTGTTTGAAAACTGCAGTTCAACTGTACAGATGGACAGATTTGATTGGATATTTCACATTCTGGATGTAAAATAGAGTAGGTTCAGCACAGCTGTAAATTTTTGATATATTACTGTGGGTGGTTTTAATCAGAGAACCGTTTTAGACAAGTAGGACTAATTGTTGGAATAAGACTAATTGAACAGATAAGCATAATTAAAAAGAAATAGTATGGAAAGAAATGCATTCATATAAATGACTCACTGACATATAAAATGAAACCGGAAAAAATGGTTGTCTTCTATCTAGATTCGTCATCTTAAATGTTCACCGGAGTCCTCATTCAAGTTCTGATAATCACATGATACTTTGCCTATTCCGCTGTAGAAGAAATTTAAAAATAAAATAAAAAATTAAACATCACTGATGTGCAGTTTATCGTCGCTGCATTGGACAAAATCTACACAAAAATCGTCGACGCTTCCACCTTCAAAATCTCTCCATCTTGGACTGTAGATAAACCTTTTCAGTGCTCCAATGCCACTTTCTGCAGCCAAGCATTGCAACACAATCAGTAAAAGTATTGTGATCGGCAGAAAGTCACTTATGCTCTCATATACTAGCCATACTTTGTGAATTAGGGATTAGCATCAGCGACTCAAAGACCAGGTTCTTCACTGAAAACCGCACACTCTACATTAGATTCTGTATGTAATGAGTTGAAAAATAAAAATACAGAAGTAGATACAAAGGATATAAATAAAGTCTACATCTTACTGCATACCCCGGCATTTGAAACAAAAAATGGAAAAAAATAAAATAAAATGGATAGGCAAACAACTTCTGGAAAGGATGGGGTCAGTAATTTAAAATAAACATAATAATGGAAACAAACACGCAGAAAATCAACCTGGATATTATAAGATATATTTGTTTTTCTATTGAAAACGGCTAATCATTCACATTTGTGAATTCACTGCTTAAACAGCAGTCGAAGTTTAGCATTGTATGGAAAATAAAGCCTTCAAAACCATAAAACTCATGCATGTAAACCAATGTATATTCAAACTCAACAGCAACTACAAAATCACGTTCTACATCCGTGTACATTTGTAGTTGTAGAAATGTTAGGAACAGTTGTTCTTACCTTCTATATCAGTGTGCGGAGCCTAGAACAATTTCTGAACTGTCAGAACCAATTGATTTAAGTCAGTACATTTAGTGATGCTCGCGGTTATCTTATCGAAAAGAATGATACTACAGAAATAAATCATTTGATCTCCATCAGAGATTTGCATAGGAGGGACCAGGTTTGCAATAGACACTACTTTGTAAAGTAAATGGCATACAAGCAACTTTATACTTATAAAACTGCGGTGTACGGCAAGTTACAAGGGTGCGATTGCAGTGACGAAGGTTTACCTTCTATATGGTTCTCCAACAGCTGCAAAATGGTGCCAAAAACGGTTTCATTTCTTCGGACATTTTGTAACGCTCACTTGCTTCCATAGCGTCAGCCCATTTTTGGTGTCACCTATCAGATACTGGTCAGCAGGTTCGTGGGGACGCATAAGAGGGAATTTCGGATCAATTACCTCAAGGACATTAACTTTTAGCCATCCTTTCGGGATTGGCTGGTGGTGGAATAGGTCGCCGCTTTCATGTAGTCCACTGACCTCCCCTATCGCAACTCTGTGTGATGCGTCCTTTGGATCCAATAGTGAAACCTTGTCCTTTAATTTCAACTGCAATAACAAAGCACTCCCAAATGCAACTGCAGTCATTGTCGAATTCAACCTCAATAACGGAACGATCTGTTATATTGTAAATCTAAGCATTGGGTTATTGTACTAAGCGATAGTTTCCTTCAGCTCAGACACATCATTCCTATGTGCGTGACATATATGCAGAAATAATGGAAATAGTGAGAGAGTTCAACAACATGAGACAATGAGGTAACTGTCTGGTTAAAATGGGGTCTCATATAAATGAATTAAAATACAGGAATTACCTTTTGATTCTTGGAGTGGGCTGCACTCGCGGTCGTGTTCACTGTCCTCTTCTTTAAAACCCCAACATCTTCAACCCAGTCCGAATTAGTTTTCTCTCGCTCCTGGATATGGACGTAACAGGACATAAGAAAAAAGAGAAATAAAATTAGAATATTGTCAACTACGTATGTTATATACACAATATATAGTATTAGAGAACCACTACAATTAAATTGATTCATTTAGCACTGCCCCTGCACACCTGCAATGATGACTGGACCATTGCCACCAAATTTGCCAAACTCGTTTCAGTCCTCTCAAACGAGTTTGCAATGTGCTCCAAAGAGGGCCATAACTTGGTCATTAGGTAGTCGTTATCTTCAGTCATGTCCTTCACGTTTCTCGCGTCAAACGCAGGAGACCATATAATATTGGACATGTTCTTCGAAATATTGCCATGTCGTACGTGCGGGAGGATATAGATGGTATTGGACTTACTATGACCATTGCTTTTTTTTGCGTTCTCTACCAAAAACTTCCTCTGCAATGCTTTGCTCCTGATACTACAATCAGAAGCACAACATCCTTCCGCGATTGGGCCAGCTACAATGAAATTACTTTTCCATAGCTCCTTTAGAGAACACTGTCTGGATAAAATTCCGCAGACCTCTCTCATGTAGTCTTCATCATCGCTGCCCCAGAATGCCACTGTGAAACGCGAGAAACAATGCTGGAGGAATTCGTCCATACTTGGTCGAAATACATAACTCCTATTACTAGTGCGGAAGGGTTTATAGGCATTCTTATGTTGATAATCCTCAGTCAACGGAGCTACATCCAATAACGTCCCTTGAATATTCAGCACAAGTAACACAGACGACTTTTGTGGAGTACCTGGGTCAGGAGACACTCTGTTTATTATCTCTTCACTCACCTCGGCATTGTCCTTCTCATCATCCGTAGAGACAACCACTCCATTCTTCCGTTTCCTCCCGCCCTGTTTCTTTGGTTCTGCAAATTCTTTCGGTGTAGGAGTTGACTTCACATTACGTTTGTTCCCCTTGAATCCGCTTCTAGTCTTGATTGATGTATTCTCTACTAACTTGTGTCTGATGATGGCAGCCACTGATACCGGGGACGTAGCTCTCGTTGACCGACGCATGTCTTCTGCGTCTGACCCACCACGCACTTTGACACTCTCACGCTGTAAAACTGGTGCAGAGGGTGCTTGTACCTCCTCGGATGTGTTGTCGTCCAAAGCATTATGACAACGTGGTTTCAAATTGTTATCCAAAACAGTTTCTTTAATGACATTGTGAAGATCAGAACCTGAATGTACGCGCCCCTCACCCTCGACTCCATCTGGCACTCCTACTTCGTTTGCATTTGAAGAGCTGTCTTTCTTTGGTTCGCTGATATTCCTTTCCAGAGCATCTGCGTTTTCGTCGACCTCTACGCTTCTCGAATGGCTCTCAAATATTCCCTCCAGTGGTAAGTTGAGGCCCTTCATAAGCTGCACCATAATAGTCTCTACCCTGCGCGTGGCATCGGCATTTGATGATCCCACTTCGATTGCCTGAGTTAGCTTGTTGTTTATGGAGTTCATGGCATCTTCTTGTTCCTTTCTGGATCTCTCCAGTGAAGCAAGTCTTGACAAAGATTTCCCCGACAAACTCTGTTTGTTTATCAAGTACACATGTTAGAAGTTCACGCACGTAAGACTGAAATTCTGTTAATGCAGATCTACTGTCACTGATTATTATGGTTTTGTTATCAGTGCATAAATACTACCTAGAATTAGTTACAATGACTACCAAGTTAGCGGTTCAATTCAAATGTCATAAAAATATAGCTCTACCGCTTGTATGGTGTGGACAATGTGATGATTTAGATACGAATTTCTCTTGTAAAATGTCTGAACCTTCCTTACACCAAATTGTTTTCTATTGTTTATACTTGAAAATCAGAGTGAAAAATGAATGAAGGAAGAAACCCCTTTACCGAAGATTGCAATACCCTATCCGAACTCCGATGCAGCACTTCTTCAGCTACGTCGGAGATGCCCGGGCTGTGGTCCCTCTTCCGTTTCTTCCATTGCATCAGAGTTATCAACATTAAAGGAAATCAAACTAAGGCTGTCATAAACGTGCTACATACTTGAATACATTGAACTACATATTTTTATTCGACTTTACTCCGTCTTTCTTACACACCTCATATGGATTAAAATGTAATGGACAATATGTATTGCTTTGCTATGTAGGTTACTCAGATAGAGAACGAGTTACTCACCAAATCTGCTGCTTGTCCAGCGTATCCTCTTCGTCCAGTTCGATTCACATTCTTCACCCTCGACCTGGCGTATCGCATGTCCTGTGCCTTCTCTTCAGTGGATGGTTTATCCCAATAATCCTTTAAATTCTCCCACTGCCAGTTTTCAATGTGCGTTGGACATGCTATTTCTTCCTTCCTTTTCTTATTCTCAATCTTCTCTTTCATGTAGATCTCCTTCAAGCGTGCGCGCTCCTTGATCAACCAGTTCCCAACACACTTATTATATCCTTCATCGTCGAGTGTATTGTCGATAAATTCAAACTCATCCTCTAAAGCTATCCTCAGTTGCCTGCTTGAATCTGGATCTTGCTTCATGTAGTTGATACAACTAATGTCCATGATCTTCGGAATGTATTGCCTGAGCGCAGATTCCCAAAACGTCTTCCCAATAGATGCACCGTCAACCTCGCCTCCCTCGTTCAGAACCACCAGATAAGGTTTCAGTCCTCGTTCTTTACGCTCCTTTGCAGCAGCTAGTGTTCTCTTCCTCAATGATCTTCTATCTGCTCTAACAACGGATTCTGGTCTTGAAAAATCTGGTGCCCGTGCATTCTCCTCAGCCCCTTGTAGCGGATTGTTGTTTGGGCGAATCGACTCATGCGGGGACGGTTGCTGAGCTCGAATATCAGATTGCCACGGCGATGGAAATGGAGGTGGGGGCGGTCCGCCATAGACACCGTAATGGCCTGGATCCCTCGGTTGGTATGCGTACGTTTGTGTCGGATATCCTGCAGTTGAAGATGGCATCCACCGATGCGCCTCATTAGGCTGTGGGCCATACTGAGGTTGTTGCGGTGTTGTGGGTGTCCACTGCATCTGTGGTTGCTGAGGTCCCCAGTGTTGCGGTCCATTCGGATGAGGATGCCAATTGTTATTATATCCCCAACCTTGAGCTGAAGGAGGCATTCCATACTGAAATTGCTCTTGAGGTGTCTGTGGTGTCTTCGACGACTCCCCTCTGTGAAGATTTGCATCGGGCGGAACACTCTGTTTGGGTATTTTGAGACGGTGTTGACCGTCAGATTCAGCATGATTTTCTCCTCCACCAAACTCCGATGTCTCGGACAATTTCTTCGCAAGGTTACCATGAAGGCCACCTATGCGTCCTGCAGTGATGACAAATCAATTGTAGGAGTTTAGACTACTCAACTGGAGTAAAAAAAACACAGCACTACTCAATTGGAGTTAAAAAAAAAAAAAAAAAAAAGAAAAAAAAGAATGGAATACGCTGTGCTAGAAGAAGTCCTTATTATCGACTATGTGCACTTAACAATTGAACAGATGAAAATGAACAGTAATAAACTGGAGGGAAAAAAATCCGAGTTCCACATTTCGACTAACACTTTAGTATTAAATTAGACATGACGCATTCAAGTAATACTAAGTTACACTTAAACAAATGCACTAGAATTAATTTGGTCACTGATAATTCGACAAAGATGAGTACCCTAGTGGTACAGAATTACAGACATACTATCCAAACAGATCATATATTCTACAAGATGTGGTCACACATTCTTTGACACTCTGCACGAAATACAAAATGACTACATAATTTAACACAAGTTCCTCCTCAGAAGCGGTGCCTTGGACGAGGAAAAGAAAAAAAACCATAATTTCCTTTGACGGGTCGGCGTGGATTAAGTGTGGAAAATTATAGGTTACTATAGACTAAGAAATTTTTGTTAAAATGCAGTGACCATGGGTCGTCCAGATATGTCAAATGCGGGCATTGCCAAGTCCAATATACTTTACAAGACGGTGCCGTGAGAGTTTACAGGAAGATAATAGTGAACAAACGGAGAATACACTGTAATAAACAGAAGAACCGAGACAGATATGTACACACAAATAAAAACGGTGATGTATGTAATAGACTTCCATATGTCTACCTGGCCCTACACATCTTAGTTAATAGAATTGGAACCGTATGGAGTTTAGAAGAAAAAAAAAACGGTCAAGAACCATCTCCACACTGTAAACCCTAGACTAACGTCGACCCAGATCATATACAAGGACATTTTTCGATACTTTTACTACATAGCGGCAGACATAGAAAATAGGATTGGAATTGTAAGAGACCGAAGTACTGTACCTGGTTCTTTGTTTCCGCTGCGGTGCTCTAGAGAAGGTTCATCGCCTTCGTCTTCCATGAGGTTGCGGCGTTCGGTGGCAGCTGTAACGTCGCTTGATAATCCAGTGCTCCTCAAGCGGGTACTTCTACGAGGACTTCCTTGCAGAGTCGGTGTTTTCTCGCACACCCTTCCCTTCTCCTGACGTCGTGGTTGCTGGAACCCAGCTCTCCTATTCCCAGAAGCACGGTGCAGACATCAGAAAACAGCATGGGAAACCAAAGATAGCAACGCCGTCCACGTCGACCGCATGTCCTGAGTAAACAATGTAAGGAACTGATTCTGCATACCATACGCGAAGAGATTTCCGGGGAAACACTAGAAAGTCTGGCACGTGGCAAGAGCAACGACTTGTTTCCTCTACGAGGAAGGGAAAATGCAAGCGCTTACAGTTTTTTGGCCGCGTCTTCCAAAGGAGCAACATGAGCTCGCAGCTCCGCAACCCGCCTATTCCTTTCGCGCACATACTCGTTCTCCTCGTATGGTTCGTCATCCGCTTCTTTCTGCATGTCTGTGCTTCTCCCACTGTCACTTGAAGTCGATGTTGAAGTCATGGTTGCAAACAGATAAGAGTGATCCCTCGAAGTCCCAACTATGTGTGTGTAGAGAGATAGAACTATCGCTTTGCTTGCAATGTTATCATGTTCCCCGCCAAAGCATGGTTTCAACAACGCTAACCCTAGACTGAGCACATGTGAATCATTGCAGAACGGACTTCTATGTGTGACACTTGTGAAGGCTGCGCCTTGAACGCTGTGCCTTGAAAGCTGTGACTTGATTTGTTTCCTCAGCCGCCACAGGCAAACGAATCCATGATGGTACCGTCTTTCCTTCCACCAACTTTTTCTTTTACATTATATCTTTTTCTTTTTCGTTTTATGCGTATCAGCTTAAGTCCCAGGGTAGGAAACGCTCCTTTTCACTGCCTGTATCTTTATACTACAGTATGAATTACATCCATCTCTTCCCGTTGTTGACGTACACAACATTAATGTGTACAACCTAAAGAATATGATGTGTGTTTTAGATGTTCTCATGTGTATGGAGTGATGAATTACGCTACCCGTGACTTTGACAACATGGTGTGAGTCCAATCAAGGATTTTTTGTCCATGAATCCCCCTAAACTACATCTCGATGACCCTCTTCGCCAACGTCGTCGAGATGATCGTCTGTTCCGTAGGGAAAGTATGCGTTATCGCATGTACAGGTTGAAGAACATGCCATGTCCATGTACCGACTGCAATGGAATGCGACTGCTGAAGTTGTATAAGGTGCGAAATCATCTAATGCGGTCGCGACGCTCGCCGCAATTTCGAGTGTGGAAGGGGCCCGGTGAGTATGACTCATCCGATGCGGAGTGGGAAGCAGCATATTCCAGGAGGCGAATGCATCCTGAGCGTGATGAGGGAATGAATCTACGTCCGATGATCGAAAACAGATTTCAGCGCGAGCATGTTGACGTCGAGGATCGTGTGCAGGAGATAGCTGTTGATATTTTCAATTTTGTTGATGGTTTGGATGAGGGAGACGCAGATGGAGATAGTGATGCCGGAGATTTGGATGCTCAGCAACCTAGGAATGAACAGGGTCGGTTCCAGTGTCATGTGCAATGCGAAGGAGTCGGCAGGGGAGATGAGGACGCATTCGATCCTAGAGCAATGGAAGAAGCTATACAAGACCTGTACGAAGGAGCCCCCTCAACTCAACTTGGCGCAACGATTTTCTTGAAGAATCTTTTTTCAGTGCACGGGGTTACTAGTAGATTCATACAGGACCTTCTGGCAGGGCTCCAGAAATACTTTCTTCCATCCAAAAACACCATGCCTAGGACGAAGCATGCAATGTCCACTTTGATCAGAAAACTGGGCCTAGAATACATAAACATTGATGCCTGCGTCAATGCATGTGTATTGTTTCGCAGGAATAGGACCGGGACTCACGATTACTCCACATTGGATCGATGTCCGAAATGTAATGAGCCTAGATACCGGGACATGAGGCGACTGAAGTCTCCAAGAAAGGTACTCCGCCACTTTCCTGTCATTCCACATTTACAGAGAACTTACAGATCCCCTTCTTTATCTGAGTTACAGAGATGGCATGCAAAATTCAAAAGCACTGACGGGAAAGTCAGGTTTCCAGCAGATTCTAGGGCTTGGCAACTGGCTGCCGAAAGGTTCCCTATAGTTTTTCCAGAGAAACCGATATTTCATTCTGATCCTAGGAATGTAACCTTTGCACTTTCGGCAGACGGCATGAGCCCTTTCAAGCTTTATAAATCAACCTGGTCTACCACCCCTGTATTACTATTCAACTACAACATACCCCCGTGGCTGACTACCAAAAAATTCTTCATCATCCTGGCGCTTCTCATTCCAGGAAAGGAGGCCTGCAAGGGTGAAAATTTTGATGTATACCTCGAGCCGTTAGTGGATGAGCTGCTCATACTATGGGATGGTGTGCCCTGTTACGATGCCTACAGTGAATCACAATCCAGGGAATTCAATTTAAGAGCAATGGTATTATGGACGCTACATGACCTGCCTGGATATGGCATGGTGGCCGGTACAGCTCATTCAGGAGGAGTGGCATGCCCACCATGCGGGCCACAATTACAAGGTACGTGGGCACATGAATTGAACAAGTTTGTATATACTGGAGCTCGAAGATGGCTACCAGAGAATCATCCATATAGGTCCCAGGTAGCGGCTAAATTTTTTGACGGTATACCAGAAAATCGACCACGTCCGACACACGTCTCAGCTCAAGAACAATTAGAAGGGGCAGCCGAGTACAATGAATGGTTGGCACAAAATTATCGAGGAAGAAATAGCCCGCCCGACCCGTCGAAGCGACACGGAATGAAACGGAGGAGCATACTGTTTGACCTGCCATATTGGGAGGTAGGCATATTACTTCTTGTAAATTTTATTATCCCTTCAGTTTTGTTTCAGTCATACCAGGCTTTAGGAGCGTCGTTTCTATCGTGACCTTGTTGTCATTACATTAATGAGCAATTCATTTAAATTGTTTACAAACTATTTACCCCATTTCTACTTTCTTAGTACTGGTTGGATGAATTTCTAGTCACTCGTGAGTTCATTAGTTATGTTGATATATATTGATTCAAAAATGCGAAGTTGATTTTGACAAAGGTGGAAGCATTAATCTATATAAGGAATTTAGGTCCTTGACTATCACTCCACGGACATTTAAGCTCAGAATACTAATTTTGATTTTGGTTTTCTTCTGAACAGCATTTGGAAATACGCAATACTTTGGATGTAATGCACTGTGAGAGAAATCTCGCCTTAAACATACTTGCAACCATATCAGGAGACAAAGACACAGTGCAAGTTCGAAGGGACCTGAAGAGAGTGGGACTTGACCAGAGAAACCATTTGTTCCTACAACCACATCCAAGAAAGCCGGGGAGAATGCTCAAACCTGCGGCCCCCTATGTGTTAACACCAACAGAGTTCGATCAATTTTGCACGACTTTAGAAAAACTGAAGACTCCGTCGAAGTATGTAGGTGCGAATCTCCCTGACAATGTTAGAAAAAAAAAATGGGGATCCCTGAAGTCGCACGATTTTCATGTTCTTATGCAGGGTCTTCTTCCACTGGCATTGAGGGGGCTCATGCAACCAATTCCACGATTAGCTATCATGCGATTGTGTCGAGTCTTCAGAAGACTGTGCTGCAAGGTTTGGGACCCTGTAGATATTGATTCACTGCGTGAAGACGTCGCTGTAACAGAATGTCTGTTGGAGATGGTGTTTCCACGGTCATTCTTTGACGTAATGACTCACTTTCCATTAGATTTGGTCGAGCAACTATACCTATGCGGTCCTATATCTAACAGGTGGATGTACCCGGTTGAGCGTTACAACAAAACTCTAAAAAAATACGTGAGAAATATGGCTAGACCCGAAGGATCGATTGCAAGGGGATACATAGAGGATGCTAGCAATGGTTTCGTCACTGAATATATCCACGGAGTGAAGGCTGTGTCAACTAGACTATGGGATGCAGAGGACGATGATGAAGACACGTATGAAGTGTTAGAAGGTGGTTCGTCGACATGGAAATTCAACGAAGAAGACCGTGCAACAGCTCACAGTTACGTTATACGGAATTCCACCATACTGGCTCCATATTTTCAGTAAGTGACCCAACTGTTTTCTGTTTTTGAAACGTACACATTTCTGGATCCAAACCATTTGTTAAGATCATCCTTGAGAAACGAAGAGATGTGTGTAGGAAGTTGAAAACTTGCCAAAAAGATTGTAAAAGGAACAATATCTCATTCAACCTGCGCTAAGCTGAACAGGTTTTTACTATAGTCATAAACTTGTAAGAGATGTGAATTACAGTCAATGTCAAATGTCCTAAAAATATGTGTATGCATATGGTTGCTTTCTCTATATATCTGAACACGTTATGATGTGTATTTTTAAATTTCCCATGAAAAAATTAATGACATAAACGGTTTTTCACGTTTAACACATTAATTTTTGGCTTGTGTATGTAGCCAATGGGAAGAATTAAGAAAGGGCGACGAAACCACTGCACCTTACGAACAATGGCTTCGAAGGATCGTATTTCAGAGGAAGACATTAAATCCTACTGCCGACGACTTGGATGCTGTCAAATTATGCAGCAAACCAGATATGACAGCCAAAAGATTCCGGCGGATCAAAGCATTCGGAAATCATTTTCGTGTGAACGATGACAGAACTGAGACGCTAGATACATATGACTGTGGAGTTGCATGTTTGCATGAATGGGTCACCGAGGAAGGGGAAGTTATGAAAAGGCACACGGTTGGAGAAATCATGGATATTCTGGTATTGAACTATGGGAAGTTGTTCACTCCTATAATCCTTTTTAGATGCACATGGATTAAAGCTACCGACAACAGAGGGAACCCAACGTACATGAGAGACCGTGATGGATTTCTAATTGTAAATTATAAGCACAAAGAGCCGAAGCACAGAGACCCATTCATTTTTCCACAACAATGTATACAGATATTCTTCTCGGATGAAGGAAGGCGGGAAGGATGGCGAGTCGTTATGAGGAAAGACTCTCGCTCTCGTCGAGTAGTGCAAGACACGGAAGAAGACGATATAATAACCACGACTACAGAACCTCCTGGATTATCTCCACCAAGTGTGAACAACATACCCTGTCATGCTAGGTCGACTGTAGCAACTGAATTATCAGACGAGGAAAACAGGTTAGCATTGGCAGAGTATCCAGAAATAATGTAAGTATATTAATCAGATGGCCATGTCCTTTTGAAGTTTTACGTTGTGCAAAAGAGGATATGCAGTGTCACCAATGTGAAAGTTAATTATGTACCTATTATTTTCAATGACAAATGAACAAAAGCTTCATAACGTTCGACCCATGGCATGTAAATGACGATCTAGCAGTTGCAGAACCGAGTTCCGCAGCTCTATTTTGGAATTCAGAAGGCGGTCATCCAAAGTGTGTGTATATCAGTGTGAACTACCTTTGCAACTGGTTTGTTTATCACGCCCTTTTATTTATTTTTTTTTTTCCCATGTATATTACTTACCCTGACTAGCCCATAACTTCTGTAGAATAAACATATGCAATCATATTTTTCCTTTCCAAAGAAATTGAATTTGGGTTCGTAGCCCGTTCTGGATATATGTAGAGGGAATAATAGGTTTGCACAATCTTTTAAAGCCTGGAAAATGGTGAACTGGATTTTTTACCATCTACTTATATGTTAAGGACAATCCGAAAGTCGTTGTCTGAAAAAAGCCAATTTTTAACCACAAATACAAAGTCTTAAGAAAGATGACCTTCACCTGGAATGACAGTTATCTTCAATGAGTAGCAGGCTTCCCAAAAACATGGAAATTTTCAAGTAGATGGCCTCTTGATCTGTTTTGTATCTTCTGCAGCTTTAGACCGTGTGTTCCGAGCAGGGGAGTCCTCAAAATCTGGTTCCTTTCCGTCCACCAACTTACTGACGCGTTTCTTTCGAACTTTAGAAGAACAATCTCCTCCGAATTGGCCAGATGGAATCCCTAGGTGATCAAGAATGACTTTCCTCCTTCGGTGATGAACATGAGCCTTGTTGATAGCGTGTCTCACATTGTCCATAAAACTTTCCTTCATGGCGGCTTCGCGACAACAAACAAGTTTCTCCACAAAAAAGGTCTGTTGTTCCGTAGTGTCTGTCATAGGCACATCTCTAGACTGCAGTCGCTGCTGAATGCCCTGTCGTATAGCGTTGCACTCTATCTCAAAACGTATCTCGGCAGCTCTTTGTCGTTTTTGAAGCCTTCTCTGCTCCTTTACTTCGTACACTGCCTTACGACCAGCAAGAACAGATAAGAAAAATTCATCCCCCGCTTCAAATAGTTTTTTGCGCAACAAAGCTCTCTTAACTCGTTTTCTATGCTTTCTTGATGTGTCCAGATATCTGACGTAGTTGACCCACACATTAGTAGCTTCTTTTTGATTTTGATCCTCCAAGTTCTGTGTCAACGGAGCGTCCCATGAAACATCATCCCAGGAGGAAGATTTACACATGTCAACCTCGTCCCAGTCAATGCCGGCAACGTTAGCGTCCACGTCAAATGCGGGCTAGGAAGAAGTGTTGTGCCAATAGTCGTGCCACTTTAGGAGGAGCTCGTCGTTCAGATTTCCTCTGGCATGCCAATCTTCCAGCCACGGAAGGAATATCACTGAACCGTCATGGACGGTGGTCGCAGGTAGTATCTGTGAGAACACTCCACGCATCAGTTGATCAAAAGATATATAGACATGAAACACATCATGAGCGAGTACTAAACCAAATTCCCCCCGAGTTATAGCCCTGAGCTATGTCATTTAAGTATACGGGTTTTTTGTTTTAAAAAAATAAAAATAAAACAAATAACGTCTTAATTGAATCGAAATATGAAATTCGAAAAACAGATGACAGTTTGAGTATTGGCTGTACATGATCGACGACATTGAGCCCACCAAGTTCAGCATTGTATTCGTCATCCTCAGAGTCGGAATTCTCCATAACCAACTTCCGAGGTCGGTACGCATTTGCCGTAGCTGATGCTGTTTCCGAGTGGACGCCACTCTGTAAACAACCACATTACTCTCCAAACGAAACCCGACTTTAAATGCATCTAAGAGGTACAGAGATTATGTCATCAATAACCCGAAGAGTGAAACAACTAACCAGGGCTGCAATGTCAATAGCGATTACTTCGCCTAGCACTGTTGTCTTTGCTGATTCATCGTAGTTGCAACATACACCAAACGGAACGTAAATGTAACTCATTGTAGTCGTCACCGACTACTGAAATGTTATCTCATATATATTCTTCTGAAAAAGAGACATGAAATCATTTATTAATAAGTACCATATCAAAACAGCACTTGTCAAAAAGTGCGATTAGAAAACGTCAATCTAAAGATGTTACTCCCCACTTCTCATACCAGGTCTTAACGCGTTGCGAAATATACACTCCTCCAGCGTAACAGGGACTTTCGCCCCAAGAACCCGCCGCAATGTTAGCCATTTACCTACAGAATCTACACCGGGTTGACAAAGGATACAGTAATGTACTCAAAAACACAAATGATGTGATGGAATCTCTTACCTCGGAGCAGAAGATTGAATTGATTTCCGGGCCAGTCAGACAATGCCGGCTAATTGAGACGCTTGTCTTCCGAGATTGAAGCTCTTGTTTGAGTCAACCAACACACCCCTGTTCCAGCCGATTACTAGATCAAACTAGGCAACCTGCGAAGAACATCCTCCTGTATTAGAAGTGTGATCCATTCTAAGATACTGACGATCAATTAATTTGCAAACACCCTCTCACAGAAGCTACAACAAGAGGATCAATATCCAGCGCATTGTGTATAACAGTGGAAACACATACACATGTAGATTGCAAAAACAGCGTGAGAAACTTAAGCAAAGCACTCAATGCGTAAGTGGACTTACCGTTGCATATGAAGAAATTGCGCAGCGAATCGAGCGACATCGCAAATTCCAACTGATGACCAGTGCACAAGTAAACGGTTTTGAAAAAATATGTAGGGGTGTTGAATGCAACAAAGAGGCCGCCGAGTCGGGTGTGCAATGACCAAACAGTTCAATCATGGATCATGTGAAATATAATGATGCATTAGAGTAATGGGGAAGGAAACCAGGAAATCACATCGGCTAGAGGTAGAAACCTAGGGTTCATTAGTAGTGTCTTCGAATAGCTACGTGGAAATGATTTGCTGAATAGTCCCCTTACAGTTGCGGCGTTGTATAGAAATGAATGGTAGTGTTCATTGGGACCTAGCCTGAAGCTAAACGTATTTGAATACACTGTGCTTGTCATAGTGTTGTCGCCTATGATGAACTTCTCCATAGAACAGGGAAAGCCTAACTCGAGCACTGAAGGAAGTACTTATCCAATTTAATACTTTAAGAGCAAATTTGGTAAAAGCTCTTAAGAGATGTTCTGAATTACTCGCTGACCTTAATGGGTTCATGAACATTTATCGAAAACATAAAGCCGTAAAAAATTTCCAAAAAATTTGAAACTGGCCTTTTTTAAAAGAACGACATAGTGTTAGCGGAGTGGGTTCAGGACGATAAGTTTTCATTTCCGTTAATTTTCCATATTTGTGGTCCTCTTCTGGGAGGGGAGAGGGAGATAAAGAATCAGAACAACGTTCTGATAGCTTTCCTTTAAGCATACTCATATGAACTGCGGAAAAAACTGCTTGTTCATATGCAAGCGTTGTTGGTTTTGGACGCCAAATGTGACACAGGCAGTCGAGGCCGCATGCAGTGTACGAGTTCTTCACCTTTTTTCTGCATGCTGATATGCGTTGTAGTCGATGAAGTCTACTATTCTCTCTACATAGTGTGTTAAAAAAAATTTATGTTTCATTGTAGCAATCGATCCACCTCCCACGATGAACACTCATCAAATGAACGACCTGTTGCAGGCTGTGAGGAATCTAGAAGATGCCCAGTTGGCGAGGTGGTTGTCTGAACGAGAGTTAGAAGGTCTACGTGAAGAAATTCCTCAGATTAGTGTGCGAAATATGCGACTGGAGTACATGCAAGCCCGCGACAACTACAACCATCAACTCGACACTCTGGCAGGAATGATAACAAGATTAAGGAGCCCTGGTTCATCACATTCACAGGAGGCCATGGAGGAGGCGGTCAGTGAACAGCTTCGTCGTGTTACGTCTGCAAGATTGGGGAAAGTCACGGCAAATCACAAGGCATGGCGTGCTCGGGAGAGGAGGGACCTTCTCGAGGAGATGATCACGATGAAGACTCGCAGGCTAGAACGAGAGAGAGAGTTGGAAGCCATAGCTTTAGGGAATTGTCATAGTCCCATGATTGAGCTAGCTAGGGCTGTGTTGGAAGCAAATCCTCGGCCTTCGTCGTCTGAAGATGTCCACGCATAGTGTCTTTGAGGGCAGAGAACAATTCGGGGCACCAGCAACCGCATGAATGGGGAGCACAAGTAGATTCACAGTGGCATAAAATTATCTGTTGTCTCAATGCATTCTTGTTTACCGTTTATAAAGCATGTCTCGGAAGAACGACGACTGACAATGGTGTATGTTTACTCATTGCATCCGAAGACGCTGTTAAAAGAGTATAACCTTTGCAATAAATGTATGCTTCTTTGAGCAGTATTCCACGCTCCTCCTTTGTACTAAGCTCATCGTCGACTGTTTTGTTGCTATCGCATTCAAATTCCAAATTCTTATGTTGTTCAACTGATTTCCATTCTCTCTTCCTTCTTCTTTTATTGATTTCCAATAAACCTGTGCATTTGCTTATATTAATGGGACCTTACAAATGTTCTGTTGTTTATCAGCACGGTATGCACTCTAGCATTGCATGTGGAATTCTTCAAGCCTAAACCAACTGACATCATGGGCGCAGAATACTCAATACACAAAGAAAGAGAAAAAGTGATAGACGAACTGAGAAAGACTAATCGAAATATGGCAAGTGTAGAGGGAGCGATCACACCGAGACTATGTCGAACTAAGTATGGAAAATTCCATTGGACTACATTTTCTTTTTCTTTTTTCGAACTGTAACTCGTCCCATAGTAAATGAAGGAAAAGCAGCTTAATAGCAGTAGGTGTTGAAACAGAGCAACACAGTTCAATTCGAAGTCCGTGAGGTTTGAGAGTGATTGATTGTTGCTCATTTGTTCCCCGATTGGCATTGTCTTCTCCCTTCTACCGAGGCAAAACAGATCACTACTAGTTTCAGTTTGTTTGCAAAATTCCCTCCTTTATTTTTTTGGTAGTTGAAAGATGGATCCTCAGACGAATACGCACCTAGTAGAAGAGGTTTGCAAACCAAATCCAGAGAGCAGTTTGGACAAGTGCCTAGACTTAGATCCCCTTGATGTTCCAATGACGAGAGAGAACAAGGTAGGGCGGTTAGACACACAAACGATGTCGGTGAAAAATGTAGAGCTTGACATGCGCGGTAAGCGCAGCCATAGTCTTTTGATAGAGAGTTGCCATTCGACAGATAGAACAGTACGTCGGCGTTCTTCTACCGTCTCTTACGCTTGTGAGAAAGACAGGTCTACTATGAAATCAGAGAGACGTCAAAAGCAGAGTTGGAAGATGAGAAAACAAGGTGAAAAAGCACGGTTGGAAGTAGTTACTTCATTCAAGAACTCCGAACATGCCCCGGCAGTTACACCGGAGTCACCGGAGGATAATATTGCCTGCCCCTTATGCAATGGATCTGGGTTCTGTGATGCAGAAGATGTTTCGCGGTGGACAGCGAGGAGTGATAGGTTCAATCTGCCATGTGATGAGCTCATTACTCTACCCCATGAACAAGCATACGCAGAAACGAATCTTCTACCAGACGAATTACCACCGTATGGAACGCACTGGAAAGCCATGGGAGATTAGGACGATACACACTGAATTTGCACAGTAACCTATAGGGCTCATGGCATTCTCAAGCACTGACTAGGAGAAAAGCAGTGACACATAGTTTCCTCTAGCAGGACATGTGAAATTCTAAGATGTAGTAGAGAATGTTAAGTTTTTATGTCTTAACCCAGACACGATGTAGAGGGGATGTATCGTCCAGTTCACTGCTGACTATGGGCACTTCAATATAGATTCTAGTGCACAAAAATGGTGTATACATACATACACACATCTGTATATATATGTGATGGTTTTGCTACACATGAATATAATTCGCAAGCACTAAAATAAGTCATGACCTGAAATAAGTTATGCTTTCGATTTTGGAATATGAGACCGAATTTCAGAGAATACGAGTTGTTCTTGCTAACAGTGCAAGGATATTTTGTATTGGTAAAGCTTGAAGTTTCCAATACAGTTAACAAACATGCATCACCTAAGTGCACTCCAGTCCTAGGTGCCAACAACAGCATGTCTGCATTAATATCCATCAGTTATGTTCCAGTTACAGTGATGCGCACCCTTATGCTTTTGTTTCGTAGCCTTGCTTTTCATTTCTAAAGCATGGGATAGTTCATGTCCATAAATGCTTCGATGTCTCATTTAAGTTGCGCTCAGAACTTTCATTGGGTTGACTCTAAGACGCATGTTTGTTGAGTTGATTGAAGAAGTAGAGGAAAGAGACTTGGCAAGCAGCTCCATGGCTGCCAAAGGTGAGGACAAGCCCGAGGGTAAGGGAGAGACAGTAAACAATATTTTGGAAGGGCATGGTCTCACCGATGGCAATTCTTGTGAGAGTAATGGCATTATTTCGGTCGTGGGTCGCGTTCCTGCAATTGACAGTACTCCTACTCCTAGAATCATAGACGTATTCAGCAATGGCGGTGCATTTTCTACGGAAACGCCACAAGAGACGGAGGAGAATGCAAGAGGAGATTCTTCACTGAAACCGCAACCTCGGAAGGGACTAACAGGTCGAAGACTACGAGCTGCTCCATTCAAGAGGAAGAGGTCTCGCCCCGAGCCTGGCACACCGAGTGACTCAGACTCCTCTGACACGAAAGAACGCCGCAGACAGAACGTGACAACAGCCGATTGGACAGCTTGGAAGGCCAACAAACGAAAGCAGGGGGGCGCAGAATCTTTCAACCATGAGGAAGGTGATTCAACTCTAGAGTGCGGAGTGACCCTAGACAAAGAATTAGAGTAACGATATTGTTTGTTGTGAGATTCCTGGTAGCGAACAGTGAAACTCCAGAGGTACACTTTGACATGAGTTTCTTATGCAGCTATTGTTATACAGTTAGTCAGAATTGAGGACGGAGGCAGATGTTTATGCACATACTTTTACGGAGACAAATGTGTATACACACACTATTACGTACATCTCACAGAATTCCATGTGCACGGTTAATGCACTGCATATTCGATGGCTGTGCTACACATGAATATAATCCATTTTCCATCTAATAAAATGTGTTTGAACATCCCGTGTGACTCTCATTACTATAGCTGAAATCATCAGACTCTTCGCAAAGAAAGTAAAAAAGCTTTATAACACTCATTTAGCATTCATATTGTAACTGGTATACCATGTGCACAAAAGGGAACAGTATAAGCAAAGTTACCAAGTCAAGACTTTTCTTTCACTATCGAAAAACTTCATCGATTATAGACATCCAGAATACCCTGAATCCAAATCATGGTGACATACATATAATCCCCAGCTCTCGTAGATGGTTCAACCACGATTGCTAGAAAGAAGCTAATTGTTTCACCAGTTTTAAACATACCCATACGAACATTTCGACTGTATCTAGAGGTGCACTACATACAAGAACGACATCCATGCATAAGCACACCAAATGACTCAGTCGCTACACGTATGACTGTGTCATACGAATCCGCCTACTGCCAGATCACCGGACTAATGTCCAGGTCATCGCTGCAAGTTGTCTTTCAGTCATGATGGACAAAGTGAAGATCACGCACACATCACATAGGACCGCAGTTTCTACTAGTGTGTAGACAACATACGAAGAACCCAACTCCACCTCGGGAAATCCGTCCTCGCGGGAAGGGACGTAGTGGATCACATGCCAGTTCCACAACCTCCTCTTCGCTGTCCTCGTGCGCGTTTTAATTTGCAATAGTGTCGCATGGAATCCCGCCGCATCTATGAATAGAACTGCTCCTGAGCGTGCAAAGACCTGCGTGCTGTTTCGTTCCTGGCCTTCTAGAGGATTGAATATCCGAGTCAGCCTGTTCTCGGCCAGCACCTGAGCTTTCACTGGCATGTCAGCGATCGCATCAAACAGGAAGTACATGAATATGTGTACTTTTCCCCCTCCTCTCCAATGATACACTTCTTCACTTCCTAGAAGGCCAGAAATGTTGGGCCTAACCCGGTCCGTAAGCATGCACTTGTACTTCGTTGCGAACCCCCTCAGGATGTGCGATGCCACACTTGCTTGCTCTTGTACCATGTTGTGTGCGTCCAACATCACTTTAACAAAGTCAGGAACGTCCGCAGGATCAGACGTCTTGTTGAGGTTCTTGTTTTGTTCGTCCAACCACTTCTTCCCCGCAGCCGTTGCATACGCCTTATTGAGCCAGCTCTCCAGCTCCGCGCGAGTGATGGACTTGGAATCGGCAAACTCGTCCCATTCATGTGCAGGATACATTACGTATGTGCTCTTATGGCTTGGAAGCTCCCAACCACAATAGTTATTCATCAACTCGTTCTTCATACATCTGATCAGTCTTTCCCTATTCCTTGCTGTTTGAAGGGACGGTAATCTCGCCACTTTATCACCTTTGGTGGCCTTCGACCCCTTCACAGATATTTCTTTCCTCTCCACAAGGTCAGCAAGGTAGTGGATATCCTCTGAGCGCAGGCCGTATAGCGGTTTTAAATCATTCTGGACAAAAGGCTTACGCTTGAGGTCATAGTTCGTCTACACATTCCCTTGCGCATCTGGCAGCTTCCCCTTGATGTATTGTTTCTCAATCTCCACCCATCGGTCAACGGCCGTGTCGTCTTCAATAAACAGTAGCAGTATCTAGCAATCCCTTAGCTCTGATTCCTTCACGTTTGTGAAGATCGATGCGAGAGCTTGAGTAAATTGCTGCATACCAGACGTAGGGGGAGGGTTAGTAGCGCTCTCCGATAAGGAAGTTGCCATCGGGGGATCCCCCGATGATGGGAAGTATGAGGAATACTCTAAGAGGCCATATACATTTCTACAACTCGGATCATCGGGGGATCTCTCGATGAGGGAGGGAATACAGACTTACCAGGAACTCTATAGGGTGGTGCCGTCCCTGTAAAGCTGGCATCGGACACTTCAACTCTTTCCACTTGATTCTGGCATGGAGCACCTGCACCATGAATGTGTGCTCCTTCTGTGGGCCGGCCATATCTTGGTTTAGGACACGTGAGAGGAGCATGAGCTTGATGTGCTCAGGCTTGGGCGCCCACACTGGGATGATTGAGAACTTCGACGCCTTGTCTTTGTCAGTCCCAGCAATTTCCCCACTCTCGACGAGATCTCGGTAACACTGAACCGTATGCTGGCCCCCAATGATGTAGAAGTTCGTCGAGCTCTTTATCTGATTCTTTTCCGGAGGTTTATTGAAAAACTCTACGAGACCTTTTTCTCCATACGGTCCCTTTTTCAGTGGAAGTACAGTGATTTCTCTATCTGTTCCACTGTACCTCGGAGGGATGCGCGCCTGGTTCGTCAAGGCTTTTAACCTGTCCGGAATAAGTCCTCGGTAGACGATTGAACCTGGAGGGGCCCTGTGCAGCTTTGAGAAATGCACAGTTATTGGCGCTTCGTTCTCATCCTTCAGCCTCTCGTGGCCCCACTTGTACAGGGGTTCAAACGCCTTGCTGTACAAGTTCTTCATCTCTGTCTGCTTGGTCATGTCCAGCTTCTCAATATCCGTAGCTGACATTGTCACACACTACTGAAGAGTGAGCTTGTCATCACCCTTTCCCTTCTTGCCCTTCCCTATGTCCGGCACCGTAGTTTCCCCGTCATTGATCAAGGAAGATTTTCGTTTTGTGCCCCGCGTCTTGGTAGGAGTAGACGCAGTCGGAGCCTGCGATGGAACAGGAGCAGCAACTGCAGCCTCACTGCGCGCCTTGTCGATTAGGTTCCACTGATTTTCAATACTTGCCAGAGTCTACTTCGCCTTATCCTCCGGCAGGTACATGAACCCCTTGGCAGTGAGGGATGCACACTGAATCAGGCTAAGCTTGCCGAGGTCAAGGATCAGTCCATAAGTTACAGTCCGATCGGACTTCGGCATCTTCTCCTCCACCACCATGATAGTTGTCTCCGCGTCAAGGCCTTTCAGTTCGAGAACGTTCAATCCGATCGGGGAATGGATCCTCCCTTCAAAGGTGAGATGGGGGACAATGACGGCCATGCCTCCTGCCGTATCCTTCCACGACATGGCCCATGCGGTGACGTTCTTATCGCAGCAGTAGATTGCGCAGGGATTTGATTCACCCTCAAAATTGTAGCCATGGATCCAGTAATCGATAAAGGGGAACAGCTTCATGGGCTTGTGGTCACTTGGTGGTTCCATTATTTGTTGTTCCCTGTAGAACAGACATACACCACTGTTGGTCAAATTCCTGCTCCAAATCAGTTAACAGTTATACAAATCGGATTATCGGGGGATCTCTCAATGACTTTGATTCATACACATGCATGAGGGGCTATGCGCATTACTTACAGGACAACAACTATCTTGGAGGACCATAGAAAAAAGCAGAGGAACGAAAGGGGCACTGAGGTCATCGAGAGATCCCCCGATGTTATGCTATACCCACAGAATGGGAAGGGGATACCAACACATTGAGGGGTCCCCCGATGGACCAAAGACATGTGCAGAGTGGTCATCGGGAGATCCCCCGATGGCTTGCCGTTCCCACAGAATGGGAAGGGGATTGACGCATCGAGAGATCCCCCGATGGACCAAGGACATTTTATTCATGCATCAACGGATCACTGAAGTTTGTTACACTGTCCATACAGTGTATTGTGTTGGGAGAGGTTCTCTGGTCCGTACAGTTTATGTTCAAAGCTTAAGGTTTCAAGCAAATATGATCAGGAATTGGGTTTATATGGATGTGGATAGTCCTACTCTATTACACTACAAGGTCACGTCGCACTACGGAAAGTAATTACAATACCAAGAGAATGCTCCTCACAGCACCTCTATTAATGTTGCTCTTCATTATAAGACGGACTGGGACTACTGCATTTCCAAATGTAATAAAGGAAAAATGTCACTAAGCATAGAATTTGAGATTAAGAAAAAAACTTACGGGTCCTCCCTGATTCTTGCGGTCCTTGGCCCTCTGGATGAACTCCCTGCCATAGCTGCCTACAAACTCTGCACGGCGATGGCACGATGCACGGGAAATTGGAAACAAAAAATGAGAATGAGAAATAAAAGAACAGTTTAGAGGAGCAAACACTTTGACGAATTTTAAGTTCACCTCCCTCTACTCGTTCCGACAATGCAAGTAACCATACCAACGCATAAGACTCGAGCAATTATGCGAGAGATTGGCAACTGCAAACACAAAAGAGGAGACACAGACCCAATTGACCAAAGAATGTGCGCAAGAATTACCTGCGAGTGCAGTCGCAGGTGGAAAATCCCCGATCCGCTGCTTCGTCTTCCTCCTCAAGTCCCGCTCCGACGATCCGATTTCCTTGTCCGCCCCAAAAGCTCCGCCTCGATCGAGAGAGAATGCCACTCCCAAACACCTCCCAAATGCCGAAAAAAACACCTCTCACTCGCCTCCCAAACACCTCTCAATCGCCCTAAACCGAGAGGAAAAGAATTACTCGCCCTAAACAACAGAACCAGCTTTCAATTGCCCTAATCCTCCCTCGCAAATCGACACACGGAAGCGAATTCCCACGACGACTTAAGCCCCTCGACAGAGAATGTTGTGGAAAGCGAAGCGAACAGACGCGGGAGAGGAGCGACCTACAGCAAGGTGGCGCAAAAGCGAGGTACAGCGGAAAAACACTCGAGCGACGCCGTCTTTGCACTGTACAGTGGAGAACTTAGTACCATATTAAAAAAGAAAATGGGTTAGCACGTTCTTGGAGGAGAACGACGTATATTAAGGGGCACCAATCTCTGGCTCATGAGTGCATGCAGTCAATTGAAGTGACCCTTGATATTAATTGGAAATTAATGAACGATGGAAATTGAAGAAAGAAAATAGAAAATTAAATTGGATATTCGAATAACGAATAAATATATATAAAATAGAATGAAGTGAATCAAAAGAGTTTAATGGGATTACTTTTACAAGTTAGTGAGAATTAAAAATTTAAAAAACTAAAAATAAAAAATAAGAAATCAAATATAAAAGAGAACCGAATGAAATATAAAAGAGAAGGGAATTACATTGAATAAGAATTAAAACAAAACTCATAATAGGAAATAATAATATCACGGGCATAAAAGAAAACGCACATTTTAAAATAAAAGATAAATAAATGATAGATAAAAGAGAAGCGAATGAAAAATTAAAGAGAAGGGAATGCAATATGGTGGAAAAGAGAATGGCATGTTAAAAGAGACGGGAATGAAATATAAAAGAAAAATGAAATTAAAAACAACTAATATGGAGTACGCCTTTCGAGATTTCATGAATTAGATAGATCCTCAAGAGATTTATGTCACATACTAGAAGATGCAATAATAGATACTCCCAGATAAATAAACGTGGAGCTCGAAGAACTAATATGGAGTTCCCCTTATACGTTGTCCTACCGTCATCCACATGGTACCGCGCATGGATTATAACTCTATCATTCTCAAAAAACCACCATTAACTTTTTTTATATATATAATTTTCATTTGAATACCTTAAATAGTGGCAACCACTATTGATTTATTGTAAGTTATAAATCACCCTCACGTTTTCATACTTGATAAATTCAGACTCATAGTAGATCCAACAAGATTCATTATGAAATCATTATTTTTAAAAAGAAAATGATGCAAGTCATTTTTCTTTGAAATTAGTTTCACACAAACTGTTAAGTCATTCATTTTACTCTTATATTATCTTCATAAAATTTCCCATTATAAATTAGAGTACCATGTTATCAGAAAATATCCCATTATAAATTAAAATCATTGATAACAAAGGTTAGGTGATATAAAAATACCTTAATTAAAATTTAGCATTTTTTTACAACGTTACACCGACGCTTCCAAAAGAAATTACTTACATGTCTGACTTAAATACATAAACCATTCACATCATAATTCAGATTGAATTCAATTTTTACTTTGTGATGCACCATAATTTAAATGGAAGTACATTACATCCCTAGAAAATAACAAAGAGGCACGATTAAAAATTCACGTTTTGAAGAGTCACGGCTGAGTTTGAAAAGTTGCAACGAACTTTCATAACGTATGACTCATTTTCAAAACGTGAAAGGTCACATGAATGAATATAAAAAAGTAACAATGCGATGTACTACCATCATCAAAAAAAAAATATAAAAGGTGTTTTAGACTTGATACTAACGTAAAAATACATCTCTCACCAAATAACTATGTAGCACGTTGAATTCGGGACACCATAAATTAAATTGACCCCCACGAGATTTATGAGACTTCCAAAAAAAAAAAACATTGGAATGGTGTGTAAATGCCAAATGGGGGCATTTGTTGTTGCTTGTCATTAAGTTCAAGACACCATAAATTAAATTGACCCCCACAAGATTTATGTGACTTCAACAAAACAAAAAAAAAAAAAAAAAAAAAAACATTTGAATGGTGTATAAATGCAAAATGGGGGCATTTGGTGTTGCTTGTCCTTTACATCAAGACACCCTAAATTAAACTGACCCCCACGAGATTTATGTGACGTCAAAAAAAAAGAAGAGAGCATTTGAATGGTGTCTAAATGCAAAATGGGGGCATTTGGTGTTGCTTGACATTTACTTCAAGACACCATAAATTAAATTGACCCCCACGAGATTTATGTGACGTCAAAAAAAAAATAAAAAAATTTGTATGGTGTGTAAATGCAAAATGGGGGCTTTTGAGTTGCTTGTCATTTACTTCAAGACACCATAAATTAAATTGACCCTCACTGGATTTATGTGACGTCCAACAAAAAAAAGAAAAACATTTAAATGGTGTGTAAATACAAAATGAGGGCATTTGGTGTTGCTTGTCCTTTACATCAAGACACCATAAGTTAAATTGACCCCCACGAATCTCATATGACTTCGAAAAAAAAAAAAAAACATTTGAATGGTATGTAAATGCAAAATGGGGGCATTTGGTGTTGCTTGTCCTTTACATCAAGACACCATAAATTAAATTGACCCCCACGAGATTTATGTGACGTCAAAAAAAGAAAAGAGAACTTTTGAATGGTGCGTAAATGCAAAATGGGGGCTTTTGAGTTGCTTGTCATTTACTTCAAGACACCATAAAGTAAATTGACCCTCACTGGATTTATGTGACGTCCAACAAAAAAAAGAAAAACACTTGAATGGTGTGTAAATGCAAAATGAGGGCATTTGGTGTTGCTTGTCCTTTACATCAAGACACCATAAGTTAAATTGACCCCCACGAATCTCATATGACTTCGAAAAAAAAAAAAACATTTGAATGGTGTGTAAATGCAAAATGGGGGCATTTGGTGTTGCTTGTCCTTTACATCAGGACACCATAAATTAAATTGACCCCCACGAGATTTATGTGACGTCAAAAAAAGAAAAGAGAACTTTTGAATGGAGTGTAAATGCAAAATGGGGGCATTTGGTGTTGCTTGTCCTTTACATCAAGACACCATAAATTAAATTGACCCCCACAAGATTCATGTGAATTCAAAAAAAAAAAAGTAAGAAACACTCGAATAGTGAGTAAATGCAAAATTGGGGCATTTGGAGTTGCTTGTCATTAACTTCAAGATACCATAAATTAAATTGACCCCCACGAGATTTATGTGAAGTCAAAAAAAGAAAAAAAAAAACATTTGAATGGTGTGTCAATGCAAAATGGGGGCATTTGGAGTTGCTTGTCAATTACTTCAAGATACCATAAATTAAATAGACCCCCACGAGATTTATGTGAAGTCAAAAAATAAAAAAGAAACATTTGAATGGTGTGTAATGCAAAATGGGGGCATTTGGAGTTGCTTGTCATTTACTTTAAGACACCATAAATTAAATTGACCCCCACGAGATTCATGTGACTTCAAAAAAAAAAAAAAAAAACACTCGAATAGTGAGTAAATGCAAAATGGGGGCATTTGGTGTTGCTTGTCAACTACTTCAAGACACCATAAATTAAATTGACCCCCACGAGATTCATGTGACTTCAAGAAAAAACAAAAACATTTGAATGGTGTGTAAATGCAAAATGGGGGCATTTGGTCTTGCTTGTCATTTACTTCAAGACACCATAAACTAAATTGACCCCCACGAGATTTATGTGATGTCTAAAAAAAAACAAAAAACATTTGAATGGTGAGTAAATGCAAAATTTTCAACATTTGGAGTTGCTTGTCATTTACTTTAAGACACCATAAATTAAATTGACCCCCACGAGATTCATGTGAGTTCAAAAAAAAAAAAAAAAAACATTTGAATGGTCTGTAAATTAGATAGTCCCTCCAAAGATTTATGTGACCTCAAAGATTTTTCAATAGATAAACTCTATATCCTAAACTTACCTTTAAACCCTGAACCCTGGAACCCTGAACCCTGAACCTTTAAGCTTGAACTCAGAAATGCAGCTATTACCCCAGCACTCCCATGAAAAGTGTGGGAACAGAAACGTCTATGCATTGGAAGCATATATGGTACAACTGAATGGTATTGAGTACAAATTTAGTGTTCCTATGGACATTACTGTATGTGAATATTGTATATGTTGCTTAAAGGACGTGGTACGTGAGTCTAATAAATCATGCCCTGGTGTGGCTATTTACGTCACAGATCTTGACATATAAATACATCTTGGTCCTTCGTAGAGAGCGACTATCGTATAATAGTGGACCAGGTGATGATATGGACACTCCTACAGAAGTAGGGGGGACAGATCGAGTGGCGCTGCATTATGAAATGGAAACCACCCTCACGAAAGTACTGCTGGATGGTTTATGCATCATGACATGTATGTTCCCTTCGAATTCAAACCTGAAGGGCTTGATCTTGTTTCCCCCTTCTGAATTAGCGGGGATTCTCCGTTTGAATTCTGTGCTGGACCGCCATCTCCTGATTCATTCACATGAATTCAGAGCCGTCTCCTTAGAGTTGTTTCATTAGCGCGTTTCAGAGTACGAGTTTCCTGCAACATTGCATGTCGTAGACGGGTGGTAGAACCTGAGATTGAAGGGTTGCGGGGGACCGAGGATGGGATTGAGGTGCCGGAGAAGCATTCGAGGAGGCGGAGGGAGCACCTGTTCAGGTGTTTAGAGCGGCCGATTACATTCGCAGGGAGCGCAGGTATCTCGGTCTTTCCTTGGAAGATCTTTTGTCAACCGGGTTTATTTTATTGCTCTTGAATGGTGTGTTCTATCTCCTGTACACGTTACATGTGCTGATCATGTGATCCATCGCGGGATCCCCTATTGTAAGTAGAATTGTTCATATAGTTCTCCGCGGATTATGTAGAATTTGCAAAGTTATCGGGGATTTTTTAGTTAAGATTAACCCTTGCATGTTGCATATTGGTGGAATGAACTGCACTTATGTGATTTCCGTCTTGTTGTAGAAATTTTTCTGTACGGACAGTAATCTTACTGTACGGATAGGGGGTGGCGAGGTGGAGGCTGCTTCGTAGTGGACCCAACTACACTCATCGAGAGATCCCCCCATACTTCTTTAGAGACCCTCATCGAGAGACCCCCATCGGGAGATCCCTCGATCCTATAGAATTTAGACCCGCATCGAGAGATCCCCCGATACTTCTTTGGCTCTCGTCAGAATGGACTCTGACGGTGACAGTGACGGTCCCCAGATGCCGTCTGTGGGACCTTCCCGTTACGACTTCTCTCAGGAATCAACTGCTCGTAGTGATGAGCTTCGACCCGGGCAGTCTGTGAAGCTTGTCGTCCCCCGTTTCGGAGATGTTGGAATCGGATCTGTTGTCGACGTTAATCCTTCTGGGCAGTGGCTTGGGGTTTGCATTCCACCTGGCTCGTCGGAATTTATTCTTGTGCGACCATCAAGCATCGTGTCGGACGCAGAGGACCTCTTCCTCGAACCTCGCCAGAGAAGCTGCAGCGTTTTGAGGGATGCTTTGAATCGAACAGTCCTCTGGAGAGCTAGTGATGCGATTGCAATGTTGCAGGATCCTCCCATGAACGATGTTGAACACGTTCGTCAACAATCTTGGATTGGTCTGGAAGTTCAAAAACTGAACCTTGCGGGTGCGGTTATAGCCTCCAGTAGAGTATTCTGCTCAGAACCGGAGGAGTATTTCCGAGACGGAAGATTGGGCGAGGGATACATTGGAGTGACAATCCTCGACGTCTTTGTTGGGGACATTGATGCCATAATGAGTAATGAGTGTTGGTTGATATCTGAATGCAAATTCCCGAACGGCCCTTCTCTTCGATCAACAGTCGAGCACTTCTCCCGAATCCCAATGGAGGTAGATCCGCAAGAGCACCTTGGAGGCAGACGGAAGGCACCTTACCGGTTTATAGTGTGGAGATTAAAAGCAGATGAGAAAATTTTGCTGTACAATACGAAGACAACGGATGCTGAAGTGAGGAAGGTTAGCTCCGAACGATGCTGCTCGAAGCATTGCTGTCAGACATTTCCCCAGGAGCTCACACTAATAGTGCGTAAGAAATTCTTTTCGAAATCCTTTCAGGGAAGACGGGAATACGGGATTGCGGCGGGTGGACAGATGCATTGAGTCAACGGTGACCGTAGGAGGAAGTACTTGACGTTGCATGGTTTGGAAGTTTGCGCAACTGCGTGGTATCTTATTCACGGAGTTCCCAAGTCAACTTTTCATAGCTATGTCCAAAGATACAACGAAGGGGTTCTCTCAACAGCGCATGGAAACAAGGGCTACAAGCGACCGAGGATCGGAACAGTTCAAGTCATGGGTACTATTGCTGCTATTGTAGACGAGAATGCAGATCAGATGCCCCATCAAATGCGAGGAATCGGAAATGGACGAGTGGACACTCTGAAATATCTTCTAGCAAGCAACAACTGGAAGGGAGTGATGGCTGACGCCAATGAGGTCCGAGTCTTTGCTTCGCGTTTCTTCTAGTGTCATTGCATCGGGAGATCTCCCGATAGAGGTTACTTTCGTATTGACAGTCCGTTCTCTGTCTTATAGTATCATTGCACTCTACCTACGTCATGCAATATATAACTCTTTTTCCCGTCTTCGGTGATTAGTCTTAATTTGTCGTGTAATACTTTGACCTTGTTTGCTTGCGTGCGTCTCTTTCTTTGCCTCACCAGCCATTTGGACGTTCCGGTGCTTTGCAGACAAATGTTTCATTAGGTCTGCCTATAGTGAGCCAGTTTACAATTAGTAGAATTAGAAGTTCACTCTTCAACAATATTGCAATCAAACTGGTTGGAAGTTCTTTTGCGAAATGCTCGACATGTGACCAACTTCAAGAATTCATTCTGAAGTCAGCTAACGGAAGTCCAGAATATGTTGACTTCGTGAAGCACCGGGAGGAGCATCTTGCTCACCAAGCCTCTTGTCGTCGTCTGTATGGTGCATGGCGCGAAGAATCAAAGCGCAATCCCAGTGAGATTCTGTGCATTATTCATGACAAGATGGATACTGCAAAAACCGTCCTTCCCCGGATGCGGGTTACAACAAAGGCTACTCAAGGTTTGGGCCAACTTCCCATGAACGTCACTGGTGTGGTTTCACATGGGCACGGGGATGGCGCCTATGCACATTACTGTCCTCAGTGTTGGCCAGGATATTCTAACGCCACAATATCGTCGTTGGCGAGGCTGTTCCGTCGACTGGAAGGCCCCTCATTTCGGGAGTCTGGGAAACTATTTGAGTACCCCCGTAAAACTCACTGTTCGAGACATTGTTGAGGGGGAAGTCTAGGTGCCTCGACATTCTACCGCGTATCGAGGGATCCCCCGATGTCCAAGGGTTGAAACCTTTACTGAGGAAGTTATACCTTCAGCTGGATAACTCCGCCAAAGATAACAAGAACCAACATCTCATGGCGTTTCTCTCCCTACTGACTGCACGGGGTGTTTTCAAGGAAATTCAAGCTGGATTTCTACTAGTGGGTCATACGCACAAAGATATTGACGCTTATTTTAGCCATTTGTCGAAGGCATTAAAAAGCAAGAATAGGTTTGTTCTAGCGGATCTAATGAAGGCCTTCATGCAGTCCCAGGAGTTGCCATTCATGCCGGAGTTCATTCAAGAGGTTGTAGACTTCAAGTCTTTCATCAAAGGCTATCAAAGTAGTGGTGCAGCACGCCTTATTGGACTTGGAGAGATGCACCTTTTCAAGTTCTATGTGGACAATGATGGTTGGCCGGTTATGAGGTACAAGAAATCAGCCGTCGACCCACAATGGCTACCCCTCAACAGACCCCCTATTCGATTGTGGAATGAAAACATGGATGGCGGCCCAAAACTTCCTCACGGCTCACCAAAGCCGGTTCCGTTCAAACCTATGTGGGGAAGTGAGGTTCCTAAATCTACTCGGAATCAGGTGAAGGCGAGAGAGACCGCAGCCAAAGCTACTAAGAACAAGAAATTCATGAAGTGCAGACTCCAAAAGTACATTGAGTACTGGAAAAATGGAATGGCAAAATGCGAGGGATTTGCAGCAGCGTTTGGGCCTTATGTTGACTACTGGACTCCTTTGTTGTCTGAGCTTGATAAGCCTTTGCCAGTGACAAATCCTGAATTGTTAGAGGGTTTCTGGCCAAGCCATGACTGGAGGGACGTATCCAACGGAGTACCGCGCCCAAGATTTTTACAATTTTTACTTGAGGATGTGACTCCTGAGGATGAGGAACGAGAAGCGTATTGTGGCCCAGCAAACCATTACGTGCAAAAAGAGGTCAAGAAAAGGCTGTGTAAGCGGCACGTGAGAGAAAAAAACGGGCGCTGCTCGCGTACTTTTTGACATGGCATGTGATGTGCCACCATGGTGCCAGCAACCGCCACGGGGGCTCGAACCAATGACCTCCAAGCGAGGCGTGTGGAGGGCACAATCTACAGTGCCAGGCTGACACCATCTGCCCACTTGGGACCAAACCCCGAGACAAGTCATTCATGTCTCAAGAATTATTCCTCAGAGGATTGTTCACAGTGCGCCACGCAGTTCTCTGCGGGCAGCGACTCTGGCACCCGCTGCCAGCGACAGTGCGGGGGGCAGCAGGGAGTTCACCTAGAAAGGACAGGCTTACACGGCCTTTTCATGACCCCATTTTGCACGTAATGCAAGCTCCGGAGAGTCCTTTCAATCCGTGGCGTGATATTCGGCCTGGCAGCTGGGTTCTTTTGAGACCTGAAGATCCACTCATTTGTCCTGTATGGCAGAGAAGAGCAGCAACTGCTGTATGCAGAGAGGAAGGCCATGTAAACCATGGGAAATTTTTAATTCAGTTTTGGGAACCTCGTAGCGTGGAAAGTTTTGGGAACCTTGCATTGAAATACCGTAACTGTTGGTCTGCTAAGTGGGTAGTAGAGACGCGTGCTCCGGAGTGGGTCTTTGTTGGTGCAGCTTTGTTTCAAAGTTGGTCAAAAATCAAAGACCCGTCTACTAGAACCATTTCTAAGAAAGCTATGGAGGCTGCTTTAGCAAACTTAGAGAGAGCTAACGTAGTTGATCCATGATCTTCTATGCCACTTAGGAACGACATCGGGACATCCCTCGATGATTACGTCTGAGTCACCTATCTTCCTCATTCTCTATTAAAGAAATAAGAGTCATCATTGCTTGACCGTTTCTCATCCCCGTGTAATATCTGCCTTCCTCGTGTCAATGATGTTTGTTTCCGTATGAGTTTCATTTCTGCTTCACAGTATAATATGCCCCCTCATAAGCATAAGTTCCTTTGCGCGATGAAACACTTGTTCCATTCTTAGTTTCCCTTCTATTTCATTTACTTGTAGCTCATTTGCTGTGATGAGGAGGTCGGGCGGTGGTTTTAAGGTGTCAAGTTACCCGCCAGACGAGTGGGAGGTGGTTGTTTCCCCACAAGGAGTGGAGGAGCTTCGTCCGTGGTTTATGGCGGTGGAATGCGCCCGTGGTCGCGGCGTAGCCATTCCCTCGTGGAACCTCATTGCACGCCTAATGCAGCCTGGTGTGGAGTGGGATTGGACTATTGCACATGGTCTAGAGCAACTGGAGATTATGAACGCTTCCGACATCAATTTTCCCCTCACCTCCGGGGAGGTCTTCTCTATAAATGATTCAAATGAGGAGGAGAGCGGGGATTTGGGGAGCCCACCACATCAGTGACGAGGTGAAATGTTATCTCCTCGTAACCCTTAACCTCGCCCTTTATTTGATGTTTTCATAGTAATAGATTACGGTTGCTGTATGTATTGCGCAGAATTCCATTGCCTGATGCTGAGTTCGTGGTGAGTGTCAAGAGGATGAGTCCGTGCTTTAGACCTGCACTTGTCGGTTTTAAACCCTAAACTTCATACCATCTGATCTTCTTTTTCTCTTTGCTTCTGAACTTGCAGGCATCTTCCATATACTCTACATGTTTAACTTCTTGCTGCTAATCAGCTCAGATATCGGAAGGGGACTTTAGGAAGTTGTTAGCAAGACCGTTATATCCTACGATGTTTGGTAACCGTAGATGTGAAAACATATCACTTTCATCTTTTTGTAACTCTTGCCGAAGGTGTCCCCCGTGTGGGTTGTGAACTATTTTTTGAATGGAATGCCTTCAAAACAGAGTTGCTTTGAATAAAAAATAGAGATTCATTTTATGCTTTCATATTTGTATATTTCGTATTCTAATATTTCCATGGTTTAGAATAAATTTAGTAGTAGCAAGTCTAGAATAGTTTCAAATCTGCTTCACAGTATAATATGTCGGTCATGTTTGATATTGGGGTATTGCGTGAAAAATACTTCCGAGCCCGCAGGCCCTGTACCTGATTGTATGTTCGCCATGTGATATCTCTGTGGGTCACTGTTGATGCAGTGGTGTATGCAACTTCGTCGTGGATCATGGATCCGACGAGTAGAATCATTCCCAAGATAGCCATGGAATCTGCGTTAGCAAACGTATAGGGAGACAAGTTTTTTGATCGGAGATCCTATGTGCTGTTTAGGTACGACATCGGGAGATCCCACGACGAGTCCGTCTGAGTTAATTCTCTTCCTGAGTTGATTCTCTTCCTTCTGATCGGAGATAAGTTTTTTGATCGGAGATCCTATATGCTGTTTAGGTACGACATCGGGAGATCCCACAACGAGTCCGTCTGAGTTAATTCTCTTCCTGATCTTGAGTTAATGACATCAAATTCATCCGTGCCTGAAGGATCGTCAGGCTTCCATGTAATACCTGCCTTCCTCCTGTCAATGATATTTCATTTCTGTAGATGTGTTTCGAATCTGCTTCCCATTTCTAATATGTTGGTCATGTTTGATATTGGGGGCATCCCGTGACAAAACAATGCTGAACCGACATGCATTCTACTGTTCTCTATCTCGCTCGCCATGTGCTGATATCTCGTTCAAGTTTGATATCGCGGGATACCCCGATGAATACTTTTGAGCCCCCATCTCTTCTATTCTTTTGTATTACCCTAAACCCAATGTACGTATATCTCGGTCAAGTTGGCTGCTGGGGATCCCGTGATGAATATTGTAGAGCCGAAATCTCTTCTGTTTTCCGTTCCTTGCTCGCAATGTACGTATAATTATCTGGGTCAGGTTTGCTATCGGGGGATCTCGTGACACATACTCTGGAGCCCAAATAGCAACCGTTCTTTTATATCTCGCTTGCAATTTACTTATATCTAGGTCAAGTTCGGTGTCGAGAGATCCCGTGATGAATACTTTCGAGCTCGTCCACGACGGTTCTTCCCATACATTGTTACGCCAATGCTCTAAATTTATCAGGTCTATTATCGGGTGATTACTTAATTATGGACTCTGGACAGTCCAGAAATAGTTAAATATGGCATAATAGTTCTCTTAACTGCTTTTGCTAAAAACTGAATTAATAACTAATTTCGTATAATTCATGATCTCAAAATAATTTGAATTATACGAAACTAGTTATTTGTGGTTTTTTAAGGGTTAGCTTTTTTATTTTAATCCTATTTATTTAAAAATTGGCACATACTATTGCTATGATAGATTTAAAAAACTCGTGAATTTTTTTTTTATCTAATATTATTAAAATTGAATGTAAACTCTACTTAAAGCTTATTGAAAGTGGAAGTGTCGAACATATGGAGAATTTACCAAAAATATCCTCCACTATATTATGTTATGAAAACTATTGTGTATAGATTTTGGCCCTACAAATGAATTCAAGAAGTCAAATTTTTGTGATTAAATCACAATACATATAATTTAGCTTTACACATTTTGACTTGTTCATTTCACATCTCATAAAAACAATTTTGGATATAAAAATTAAAAATCTTGTCTAACCATTTGTTCTTTTGTATCAAATCATGGTCATATCATTGAATGAGTTTAATTTTTTTATTGTGGAATCATTACTAAATATCAATTTATTAACCCTGTTCAAATTATCATAATAAAGTAAAGAGATGGGAGGAAGATTATTATGTGATGTCATGTTGGATAAATTTTACATTGTACAACCAAATTTTGTCTACTATACAATACTCTAAATAGACCTAGGATTTTTATTGTTTTTAGAATAAAACCTTTTACCTTCAATATAAAATATTCAAAAATTTTGTAAGCTTAACTAATTGAAAATTTAATAAGAAAATATTCCTCTATTCAATCACCAATTTTTAGATCATTTAATCTCTTTCTATAACTTTGTTTTCCTTTTACAAAGTATATTGCCTACAAACTCTTGAGAAATTAGTTGAAAGTGACCTCATTAATGATTACTAAAGTTTCACAGTTTTTGTTATCTTTACATACTTAATTTTTTTCAATTAATGTGGTATTGATTTGATATTTACAATTTTAAAAAAAAAAAAAAAATTGATTGTAAAAGTTTTTTTTTTTTTTTCTTTTTTTTCTTTTTTTTTTTCTTTGTATAGTGGATTGTAAAAATATACGTAGTTATATTTCATATTGACAGCGAAGGTAGATGTCTACATCTTCTAAGCATCAGTAGATGTATGGAACATTGCCGGGCCTTAGTTTAGAATAGAAAACGATGTTGAATTTTTTTAAATAAATAAATAAATAAATAAATAAATAAATATATAGAATAGTCGAGTTTCAAAATAAAATACCAATAAATAGTCTACATGTATAGAGAATTTGGTAAAGATATTTTGATATAAGTGTTGACTAGATACATCTGTAATTAGAGTTTAAGGTTTTAACTTTAGATTATACATCTTAGCAAAATAAATGTTTTGTGTTGAGGATAAGCTAATCCTTGAACTTCAAAAGGAGTTGAAAGATGTGCAAGACGAATTGAAATGTACACAACAATCAAGAATATCAATTCAAACAAGTTTGGAAAATTCAAGGAAGGCAATGAACAAAGTAATCCCTCAAGTGAAGAACTTAATTACTGAACAAAAACATGAAATTGCATTCTTGTCTGAGATAGCAAAGAACTCAATGAAACTAATTGTTAAAATACAGAAGTTGATGATGGCCACACATCTTGTATTAAAACATGTAATTGAAAAGATGAGACAGCAAATAGAGATGGGTCAAATTGAACTGGTATTGTTGAAAGAAATGCTGCTGAAATACTTTCAAGCTGTAAGTATGACAACTGATAAAGCTATTGTGCACCTGCAAGAAGAAATAAACCATGAAAGAAAATCAGCATCAGAGAGCTTCAATTATAAGGATGTCCATAGACAAGAGTTCATACAACTGATGGCATACATGAAAGAAGAAACAGCAGATCCTGAAGGAATTGCTGAAAATGCAAATTTGAGAACAGAACCTCAAATGACAAAGTTTATTGAGCAATTGAATATGAAACAAATAACTGCTGACGATCCCCTTATTACTCATCAAAATTTAAAGAGAATACTAGAGGTTATTTGAATTCACAGACTGGATGATGCTACTCATAAAGATTCATGTATTGTACTGTGAATTGGAAAAAAATAAAGATAATTAAATTTGTATAAATATTTTTACAACCATAAAGAGAAGTTAAGACAAATTCACGTGTGCCAGAATTACAATCTTTAGATAAGCTTTTATACTTTTCAAACATTGTACTTTATAATTAGATGCATTTTGAAGATTGAATAGATTTTTAATATACCAACCTTAACCTTTGACTTCAATATATTGCTTGAGTTTCTCTTAAGCATACAAAGATTTTTAAAATATGTATAAAATATTAAAAATAGCTAAACAATTACTAATTACGATGTAGGATAAAATCATTGCATTGGAAACAACAAATATGAATGCGGATGCTACCTTTATTAGTAACAATGTTGCATTGAATAAAGAAATATTAGGTAGATTGATTAACTTATTTGACTTTCCACTATTCAAATTGCTTATGTTTTTCTACTTATATATCTATTTATTTTTCAAATTATTAATTTGCTTAATGATGCATATGCTTGTTAATTCTCAAAAACTTCTTTTATTGTCTATTCATCAATCAATAATATATATACATATATGTAAACATGTATATCTTTAAATAAAAACTTAATAAGAAATATATATTAAACTATAACATATTAGTCAAGTTATATTCAATCAATTGCTATGATAAATATATCAATATAATTTGCGGATTTTAGACTTCACAACTAAAAATAAAAACTCATGGAAATTAATCATTTTCATAGACTAAAACATCGATAATTAAAATTATAGAAACAATCAACTTCATAATGGGATACAAAATACAATATGAAGTAGACGTTTTATACAAAATTCTAATTTTGAGACTATGATGTTCTTTGAAATAATTAAATGGAAAAATAATGTTAGGAAGCTTTGTTTTTAAGATTATCAATTGTTAGATAAATATTTTACTAGCCACTTCTTCTATAAGTACATGGTTATACATATACATACGAGTATATATAAGAAGAAAATATATTTCTTAAATTGTCAACAAGTACTTTATCTCCAAAAGTCTTATCTTATTATTACTGGATGACTTCTTTAACATCCATTTGTTTCTAGCATCGATGTGTAAAACTAAATTTAATTAGGGCAAATTTATTGATAAATTTCTCTATTTATTTTCTAATTTTTTAATTATTTCAAAATTTATCTATAAATGTTGAATGTCTTTATTGTATTTTAAAATTTTTTATTTATCAATTCTAAAACTTGATAACTTTTAAGCCTATAAATTACCAAAAAGTCATTTGACGCTAGTAATGTATATATTTTATTTGAGATTTTAAATGTAAAGAATTGTTTTTGGTCTTCTTTAAATCAAGGTAGATTATCAGAGATTCTTCCAACTTCCAAGTTTAAATAATATATACTTACATTAGTGACTAACTTTTTCAGTAAACTTTAGTCTCAAAATTTATTTAAAGTTTTAATATATTTCAACCTTATTAATTGTATACAAGAAAATTCATTTTGCTTAAATTAAATCATAATGCAAAATTATAATCAATTTTAATTTAACAAAAAAGATAATGACAATTGGCAAGCATACAATGATAACTTTGTAATAATGGTTGCTTCAAAAAAGCAACATTTAGAGCACTATACATGAGGGGGATAATTATACATAATTTTGAAGGACGTAAAATCTTAGTAGTCTATTTCCACCTAGAAGAGTCACTTGAGGTATTTTTTGTTAATCCTTAATCCCTAAAGTTCTTTGTTTGTCTACAAACATTTGGAATTTTAGACAAGTTTTTATGATCTTAATTTTCAATGTGATTTTTTGAAATTTTTTGTGGATGTAGGAAAATACAAAACGTTTATAGAAATATAATTTTGATCCATTGAACTTCTTAGAAAAAACTTTGTGCTTTTCTAAGTCATCTTCCTTGACAACATGCAACTTCAAAATCTTTGCTACACACATATACTGCCTTTGAGATATTTTATACAAGTAATAAACAAAATTTCCTTTGAGACCGGAAAAATGATTCTTTCTACGGCAGCAATATTTCCAATTAGTATCTTTCAAGGTCCTCCAATAATCAATGGGACAAATCCTCTTGTAACCAAACTTAGAGCAGTATCCTTTCACCTTTGCTCGGCCAGTAACCTTAACCCCTAAAGTTCTGAGGGCATTTTTCATCAAAACTGCCTCAAAACAGTCCCTCTTCAAAGCAAGGTGGATTTTGCAAACTTGGGGTCTTAATTAGTACATCTAACCGTAAGATCTTGTAGCTAACTTCTATGTCTACATGTCCACCAAATCTCACACACTCATTCCTCACCAATTGCAAGATCGCGACGTTCAAAGTAGAAAAACAAGTTTTTTTTCCCTGCAAAAAAAGGGGACAGCAGAGTTTTGAAGGCCCAAAAAACCATTTCTTAAAGTAGATATGGAATGAATCTCTCCATATTATTGTTCCTAATTGAGTTAGGTATATGTCCAAAAAATATCATATTCAAAAAAGTTGTAAAAGGTTTCCAAAAAAATCATTTTCCGCTAGGGGGTATGCTGAAATTCACATACAAAGGCCGTTTTTTGACAATAAAAATAGCATATGAAAAATTCTTGGATTGAAAATCCGAACAGTGGAAACATGCTCTACTGCCTTATCTATAAATATAAATTTTTATTTTTGAAAAATATCAAAATCTCAATGTTTGGTGGAATTTCAAAGTTTCGTCTTTGGGCAGATTTGGGCAGTTTTGGGCAGTTTTGGGCAGAATTTGCTGCATTCACAGTGGCTTAGAAAATTTCAGCAGCTGCCCAACGAGCAGTTTTTGACACTTAAACCTTCATAACTTTTGATCCCGATGTTGGAATTGAAAAATAAAAATATGCACACGGAGCTCTCGGAATGGCACACCTCCATTTAAAATTTCAGAAAATCACGATTCAAATTGCAACCGTAGGTACATGCCCAAGTTTTAAAAAAGCCCATTCTAGGACTATTGTCCTTTAGGGGTTAAAAGGCCCTTGCGACTTAATTCAAGTCGCGACACTTCTGGGCAGGCTCATGTAAGCTTTTAGAATTAACTATTTTTTGATATTTTTAGTAAGCATGTAATTTCCCATGATTTGTTAATAAATACAAATTTTAATGAAATCGAATTTGTTATGGAAAAAATATGTTTCTTATAAGATCCTGGCCTGACACTACGCAAGCCGCAGCCACTCACAGTGTCGCATTTTGTGCCTAGAGTGCCTAACCTTTTCATAGCCAGAAAGAATGTAAACAATTTTGTAGTGGATGCACAGTTTTTAAGATGACGGACCCATTCCTCTCTCATCCATGCATAATGATGATTTTTTTTTCTTGGCAAAGTATATATCCACTAGTGGGACCCGTGCCGTTGAGCACGTTGTCATTAGATTAATATTAAGGACTTGTAGAAACTCCAAATAATTTTATTAAAAAAAATTTAAAATTAAATATGAAGTATATTATATCCATTCCTCTGTGATGGATTTTGAATTCATTTGGATGAATCATCAACATGAATATTGATTTATTTAATGAATCAAAGTTGAGTTCTGCTTGGAGGGCGTCGGTAGTCATATTGAAGACACTCAATCGCCGAGAAGAGAGCGCCGGCTGCGGCAAAATTGACTTCGTCAAAAGCCGTCAAGACATTCTCCAAGGAAGAAAAGAAATATTTTCACTAACAAAAACGTTCCATCTGACCCTAAAAAAATCATAAATGAGGCATAAAAAAACTTGCTGGCCAGCTCCAACAACCGCTACCAAGCTGGTACTAAACAGCATCTCCACCACATTGATCGCTCCTTCAGCTGCACAAAAACGATGAACTTCAATCAAAACTCGCAACTCCAAAAAAAATCCATGAACTACTCAACTTCCATCCCAACCATATTACCCTAAGCTACAAAATCTCGTAAAAACCATCAAATCACAAAACTGAGATCCTCTTCGTATAATCTCGAGATTACTTACATCTCTGGTAGTAGCACCGGCAATTATCGCAATTGAATATCTTGAACCCATCCTTCGTCCCGATCGCCACAGAACTGAATCACCCTAAAATCCACAAAAAATTCAATCCGAGAATCATTCTCCAAATTTAAAAAATAACCAAAACAATTATAAAAACCTAGACGACCTCTTGGATTTATCTGACTTATAGCGGTGGTGATGTTCCCGTTGTTCCTTCTTTCTCTTGGACTTTAAAGCAGTGAAGGCCGCACCAAATGCATATGGAAAAGCACTGGCTGTCACTGCTGCTGCTCTTGCAGCTGATATAGCCAGTGCCACCCACAAGGCCCGATCGTAATTACTACTACCCTCCATCTTTCAGTTCTGCATTCATCGATTGCGAGTTCAAACGATGAGTATGATTGTTAGAAGTAATCGCTCGAAACAGAGCGACCTCCAAGGACTTCCTGAAATGAACTGCGTCGGTCCCATTTGTGGTGGATGTTTCCTCGATCATCATGCTCATGGTCTTGCAGAGGTAGACACCGCACATCTGTCTACCTTAAAATACGAAAAAAGCCGCCCAATACTTCGATCGCAACAATTCATCCCAAAATCAGGCGAAGAACTTGTCAGAATTGTAATTGCAACTCCTTAAGCCCTTGCACAACATCCCGATCATTGGTAATACAACCCAGAATCAGATAATACACAACTCCAGAAGGTTGTCAAACTGGAATTGAGGCTTCACCTGAAAACTTCTTGGAGTTGGTACTTCCATTTACGATCCTTCTTCGTTCTCTGCAAAAACCCCGCCGTCAGGACAAACAAAACCAACAAAGCACCAAAAACTGACGCAGATCCCACGAGTCCTCACCCTAAAACACATAACCAGCCAGAATTTCAGAAGGGAGCACACAAAGTGATAGCATCCAACCCCATAATCAACCTTAACAAACTTTCAAAGCCCTCCCGAAGAACAACAACACAAACCACCAAGACCTGCAGTTTCTAAATTACCCTCCCACCAGCTAATAATACTTTGATCTAAATGTAGAAAATTGAGTTAAACAACAAAAAACCCAAACTAAAGGCTCAATACCCAGTCAACTCTAGACTCCGTCAGCCAACTCTCCACACACGTCTAATCCCCAATCCCTAACAACCAGGAGCTCTCTCCACAATACAAACAGCCAACACAGAGAACCTCCCTTCCAACCAAACTCATTCACTCCGACACCCTCCTCAAGGACCTAAAGCACAGAACACATCACACAAGCCACTATCAAACCAACACCTCCACCCCAAGACCTCCCTATCCCAGCAAGAAGCTCAATTCCAGATTGTACAGAAACCTCTCCCCATCGAACCGCCCCAATCAGACACTCCTCACACCGCGATTCCTACTCACTAACCCAACCCCAACACAGCCATTCCTCGTAAGCAACCGACACCAAACCATCACTTCACCAAAACTTCACCAAACCTTCATCAAAACACAACTCAAACGAAAGTGGAATTACTTCACAGACGATACACAAACTAAACGACCTCTCCCAGACACTTCAATGCCATTCGACGAACCAATCCACACAAAACGAAAAACCACGATCGAAGACAAAACCCTAACACCACCATCAAACAGTCATCGCCACTCCCCGCCTCCTCCACTCTCCACCACTCCCCTCCTCCTCCAACAACAACAGCAACAAATCTACTCCTCCATGAATCAACCCCCCCAGCAATCGAATTCCAACTCCGACTCCTCACCCCCACACCGACAAAACCACTCTCTGTCCAGACACAAACCCAATTCCGGAAACAAGCCAGCAATTGAGAAGAAGCTGGCAAGCAAGGGTGCGATGAATTCACCTCGCGGTACCATTGAAGCGCGCAGAGTTCCTTAGAGCTCATCGAAATTGCCCCAAAGCAGGCTGCATGTGCATGGAAAGTCGAAGCGTGTAGGTGGATCAGGTAGCACTGCAAGAATGTGTCGCCTTCTTTCTCCATCAAACCGTTCGCAACTGCACCCTGCGCGCCACCACTGCCGTAGCGGTCCCCAAGGCACATGCTAAAGGTGTGAGTTGTCTCCTCGACGGATTCCGGCGTGGAACCGTCGAGTGAGACATCCATGCTCATTTGTGTAATAGATTTGTGAAGGATGTCTATCTATGATAGTTTTCATCTATGTCAATTTTCATACAATGTACTACCCACACAAATTGCAGTAATGAATGAAAGTGTTTGCAAATCTTCATGCTTGATATTTTGCCATTATGAGTACAGCCGTCCAAAATATCACATTTCTTCCAACAATTACAAGTGAGTTGCAAGATTTGGGGTTTGGAGGCTCCTAATCAGGTGCAATCTAAAAGGACAAACATGAAACAACAAGGGAGCAAGGAGGAATGTGCATCAATTTTGTGCCTCAATCACCATTGTCACATGACAGATTAGTGCCTCAATCACCTGGAATCAGTGAGTGCCGCTCTGAACATTGCAGTGATCCACTGGCAGAGCGCGTGCTGAATCGCGAGGGAATGTGAACAGCATCCAATCTCTAGAGTGCTGACCTTCTTATGACGTGTTTTGTGAACTTGAATCTATTCTGCAGAGTCAATTAAGTGTTACTTCCTGAGCAACAATGTCATCACCGTAGCCGCTGCTGGAATTTTTCTTGCCGTACGTCGACTTCCCTTTGTCCTCATTACCTCATGTTGCCAGATTCTTAGCGCCAATTCTTCACAGTTTAGCATCTCAGCAAGTAAGAGTAGCCATTATTGAGGCAGCGACAACGCGATCGATTCAAATGTAAAATCCATACCCTGCAAAAACATTATGCAAACATCTGATGAGCCTAATGTAATCTGTGCGTAGTCATGCATCTCTCGAAATGATGTGTGATGTGTGTGCAATGGCAACCGGGCTCCAATTTCGTCCATGCTGCAATTGTACTAGAGGAACCTAGTGCACGATGTATCGCGATATCCTATGAGGATTCCGCTTCAGTGTAGCACGGAGTCTGGGATATCATGATGCTCATGACCAGATGATCGAACTTTCAAGTTGCATCGCCTCAAGTGGGTCCCAGATGAGTTTGGTTTTTCATAACCACTACTAGTATTTCGGGGTCTATGCAACGTTTGTGATGTAGCGTACTACACTGGAAGTCGTCGTTCTTGGCCCCCCTTGGAACGTAGCTCGAACCATGTCTGTGTCGTGACCTCCACTAGTGCCATGTCTAGGGTGTAGCCTAAGCAACGTTTGGGGTTACCTGCGAAAGGATGTTCTTATTCAAAATTGTCAGCGTGTCCGGCTTCAGAGGTTGTGCCATATGGCAAAAACCATAGTCAATACCCGTGAGTTCAGTAATTATTAAAATTCTTCCTTCGTAATTACCTTCATGTATATAGTTCGGTTTTCACCGTTTATTTTGAGTTACCGTTGTAACTCTTTATTTCCACCTTCTATATTCACTATTGACGAGGTTTATTCTTTTCACTTTCTCTAAAGCAATTTGTTACTCTTTCTTTGTATTATTATTATTATTTTATTTTTATTTTTTTATAAATATCGTGCGAATTCTATATGTCATGTGGCGCATACAAATTGGTGAATATATGCGGTATGTTGAAGCCATGTGGCTTAGTTGTATTCATCTAGATGATGAAGAAAATTGAATCTGGTTTTCAATAAAAATCACTGTCATTGATAATAATTTTTACTGCACACTAATGTTTATATCGCATATATTACCAAAATACAAAAAGATAAAAGCATGACAAGCAACCGGTCTACATTGTCATCCAAACCAGATTAGGGTATACCATACCATGGCGAAACCTAGAATCAAGTCCAATTAGAATTCTTAAGATTAAAATCTATATTTAAACATCTCAAATAGTGTGACATTCGTCCAATAGGTCTGGTGGAAGGTGAGGTCTAGAAAAATCTAATTTAAAAATTAAAGATCTTTTGAAGAGCTTATTGAAGAAGTCTGTATCATAGTTGAAAATTAATTCTCAACATAATTTAGCAAAAACTATGTAGACGGCCCTAATGTTTATCAGAAAAAGAGTGCACCTACCAAACAGACCACCTCAACAGTGAAAAGGAACAACTGCAGGGTTCTATTCTTCATCTTCCTCCTCGTCGCAGTCACTCTCGGATCCGTTGACATGCAAATCCTGATTCGCTGCCTCATCTTGCGACTCAAAACTCGTATCTTCCCCTGAACTCGTCCCTGAATCTTCCCCGCCGCTATCTGTTCCCCTTCCTCATAACTTGATTCATCGCCAACGTCTTCCGCACTGTCCTCTTTCTCTGAGCTTGGTTCCATTTTTTAATTTTTTTTTCCTTTATTTTTCAGTCCAGAGGCGATTCCCTTTGCAACCTCAACTGCCTCTTGCATTTTCTCTCCCTTGTTGCTACGACGACGTTCTCGACAGCTGCCTGAATTCCGTTTTGTTTAGCGTAGGTCACCTCTTCTCCTGTCCGTGCTCTCTCGAACTTGTTCATCTACGATACAATAGAACAAAGGTCAGGAAATAACCACATGTCATTTGAAGAGTACAAAAGCAACGACATTATTAAAAGAACTCTAGGTATACTTTTGTATGGATCAGTATTCATTCGAAATTCAATATTCAATGGAGAAGATTACTTACGAATGCAATGACAAGTCCTTGAACTCCTCTTAGGCCGAGTTTGTGGGTGAATCCCCTCTTCCTCGTGCGCTCTTCGGCAGCTACCTTGCATTTGTCAGACTTCGATTGGTACTTTGGGTTAGATAGAGAATTAAAAATAGCATTCCATAAGTCTACTATTACCCCTCCCGCAACCGGGACCAGATTTTTATGCAGAGCCCTAGCAGAACTCCGCCTGAGCCTGACCCTCCTTTCCCGAATATTATTCTCTACCATCTCCATAACATAAGCATCATCCCAATCCCCAAGGTACAGTTTTTTCAACCAAAGCTTAAATCTAAGTTTGGTCAGAGGATCTTGCTAAAACCAATCCACATGCCAGGGGAAAGTATACGCCGCTCTCTCAAAAGAGAAGTTTTTCATGTGCCTCTAGAAGTCGCCTACTGGGTGAGCCATGGCATTAACTTGGCAAGGAGGCACATCCGTAACAATATCCCACGTCTCTAAAGATGCAAGATCGAAATACAAAATGCTACCAGAAGGCGATGGACATGCAACCTGATTAGATGAGTCGCCGGAAAGGTTGGGCTACCTCTTTTCTTTTTTCTACCCACATGTTTCACCTCCAGCGATACTAGAAGTTCAGATCTTGTTTTCTGGCCTTTTGAGCTCTCTCTTAGGCTGTGCAATGCCTTCATTGTCAATTTTCTTTTCTCATCTTGTAATTCGCCCATCATTCTGTCGGTGCGAGCTAAAACTACCATCTACTGATTGTCCTCCTCCTCGGCCGAACCCTTCCCCTTATCTTCCCTTTGGATGTCCATCCCCTTCATGGTAGTTCTGGTACCATTCTGCGTGACCTTGCTCTTACCGGCGCAACCTGCCTTCATACAGCATTCATCTCCCTTTTTACAGCCGCACTTTGACTTCTTCTTACACTTCTTAGAAGTCTCCCCTGTTCCGGCGACCAAGTCTTGGCAAAGCTGGGAAAAAGAAGTCAACAAAGTCTTATCACAAATCAAGAAAACCTGTTATATATTAAAAATATAGGAATGAATATTCAGAGTGGGTGGGAGGGGGAAAGTGAAGTGGGTTTCCATTGAATTGGCCTCAACAAACGTTGCTCATTCCTCCACTGGGAGAGTTTTCAGCAACGACTTCAGTGAGGTCTTGAAAACCATGCTATGTACCGTCTCTCCCGGAGGTGGGTTCATACGTTTGGCGATACTAGGAGGAATACTTTGCGGTTCTTTATCTAGATTCGCATCTGTGCGCTTTCCCTTAGGTTTTTTAGGAGGTTAGGGAATCAATGTATCTGTCTTCTTGGTCGGGGACTAAGGGAATGGCTAACATTGTAGCCAGCAAGGAGAAGCAGGTGACGACCCGGGGGGGGGGGGGGGGGAATGACACCAAGAGGAAGGCAAAGAACAGTCTGTGGGAGATGTTGGAGTTGCTTCCTCAATCGGGGGATTTGTAGCAGTATCCTGCTCTTCTTCTTTAACAAAAAATTCTCGGTTTTCAACAATGTAGGGTAATTGGTGTAAGTCCTATCGGTAGGAGGTAGGTTTCTAAGCTGAGGGAGTGAGAGAGGGGACGTTTTTTTGGGGTTAGAGTCTAACATGTTCCTTGGCTCAGCAGAAATTGGGTCTACCAAGTCAGGGAATCCAGGGAACTTGCAGCCATCGGGATTTACTTGCAGGTCAGTGGGGGTGTCTACATGTGTGATCAGAGGGGGAGAGGAAGCACAGAGAGGCCTTCAGAGAGGTGACTATCTGGCAACAACAAGTTAGGAGAGGAATCCAGAAGGGGGGGAATTACCGAGGTTGTGGTGTTTGTCGAATCTGGGACAGGGGGGACCTGAATTTGATGTACATGTTCTTCTATCTGTCTTGTGATTGTTGCAGAGTCTGGACACGTAGGTTAAGTTTGCTCCGGATATGCTTGAACTCCAATTCGGATTTGGCATGGTGCTGCAAAAGCTACAACAACTGCATTCCCGCGATAAACTAGGGGTGCATCATGAGGTGACGAAGACGAACGATGTGGTAGATTAGCAGCTGCAGCCGATATGAGAGATTTCGGAAGAGGTACGTTACCAGAGTTCTCGCCTCTCTCCTTATTCAGGGGTCGACCAATCTCACTGTCAAAGCCCCCGGATATATTCTTTCGAGCAGCGACGACTGGGCGTGGAAAAACCGACGGGAGAGTACTCAGAGACGCTGTTGTGGCTCTCGAGACATGAACTGGTACGTCACCAAAAAAACCCAAATCTAAGCCTTCCTCTGCTAGCCCGACATTCGTTCCGATATTGACCAAGATTGCGTCCCGCTGAGATCCTCGCGCCGCTAAAAGTAGAACTCTGTCTTTCAAAGAAGACGCAACCCTCATTGTGTTCCGGTGACCTCCTATATGAGAACCTGATATATTTTGGTCGCATCCAAGCCCTGGGTGAGACTCCCTGCCGATTCTGTAGCATCTTCAATTCCATCTGTTTCTCCCATGTAAACTGTTTCTCCCATCTTCAATTCCATCTGTTTCCCCACTGTAAACTGCTCCCATTCGCCTTGTGAGCCCCCTTCCCCAATCCTTAGAGTCTTCTTCTTCTTAGCAGGTAAAGTGATCACCAGCCGGATTTTGTGACTCATAGAATTGATTTTGAGATCCACCTTCTCCTTCAGCTTCTTTGCTGCGGCATCGAAAAGACTGCCAAGATCTTTAGATTGACGGCGCTTCTTCGAGTTATCCTTCGCTGGCTCCGAATCCGTTAAAGCTTCCTCTCGCGAAGGAGCGGCAATAGCGGGGGTCATAATTGACGACAAAGACTTACGAAGGCGGTGGGGAGAGTCACCGAGCAATGGTCGAGGTCGTTGACGGCTGCCAATACTCAGCCCCTCGTTGTTGCTTCTACGCTTTTTTCCTTTCCTCGTCCTTCGACTTTCTTCTCTCCCCGTAGATTGCTTGCTGACCTCATTCCCATCTGGTTCAGCTTGTGTTGCCCCTTGGTCCCCCTCTTCCTTGCGGCTTGTTCTCTTGGGCATAGTGTCTAAGACAATATTCTAAACCTGCGTAGGAAAAGTAGAGTACATTTTTAATCACTTGTGCAATTCTGAGAGTAGTCCAATGTGCCCTAATTTCCTTTAGTTTAGTTGACTTAACCAATTTGCATACTCACCTATTAGCATTAGAAATTAGTAATTCTAATTAGAATTCAAAGACCAATCTGTATGAGGGTTTAGAACTTGATAGGAAATGACGGCGGTGATGGAGTAGCTACGAATCCGGGAGCGTCACCACCTGTACATACAAACGTAAGGTCAGTTCGACTGAAGCGATTAGGTTCCACTCAATCAGCAAATAGAATAGCCTTTCTACAATATAATCGTAAACCTTTAGCATAAGACAATGACTCCAAGCCAAGCTGATTGAATTATTTGAACTCTAGCAAAACTCATCTGAAATCCTAGTTGCACTGGCAGGTTCCGATCTACAGATGGCGCTCTTGAGTGATCACGGAAATGCAATCAACTGAGTCTACAAGCAGTGATGGAAACTTAGTGATGGACTTCCATACCTGCAAGTGGACTTTGCTCCGTAGTTGATTATACACGGTGGAGAAGAGGATTACGACATTGGACACACAAAGAATAAGAAGAAAATAGTGCGAGAATGAGATAGAGTGGAGAAAGATCGCGGGAATGGGCAGGGAGTGGTAGAAAAAAGGAATAGCTTGACGAGAAGATCGCTGAGAGAGTTTCATGCAGAACTATTTGTGAGTTTCCATCTGATCTATTTCTGAGAGAGCCAAGGAAGAAGGAGACTTTTCATTGATCACGCCTGGAGTTCTAAAAGGTACGTCAACCCTAACTAATAAAGTGTCTAACTAATTTGGTGGCTGTACACCAATCGTACATTGGATGTAACGAGAGGCCAAGTGGATAGTCAGACATGGATGTGAAATATAAAATCAACCTTGGCCAAATGTCTGGGACATGTACATTTTGATCCAAATAATCACTTCTATAGATTTGAGATACACATACGAGGAATTCAATTTCACTTTTTTGGGCACTAAGAAAACAAAGGCAAAGCTTCAGGAATTTCTTAGTTGTTTTCCATTATCAGTAAAGAACCATCACATGTCATCGTACTGTTATCCAAATGGTGAAGGGAAAGTGAACATAGTTTGTTTTTAGTTTATGTTAAATCATATTGACATTACTATAATACCAATCAATGTTGTATAGGGAACACCTAGGTGGTTAATTGTTTGCTTATTTTCCTAGAAAATTGAGAGTTTGACGTTTCCATTCCGATTATCATGTAGAAATGACATGTGATATTTGGGAAACAATTTTGAATATGCATGTTATTGGCTAGGGTAACAATGGGGACGCATTGAGTTATCGAAGCTTCAAATGTTGTACCTGTGGAAGCCCTTCCAATGGAAAGGGAGTTACAACAAGAAACTGGCAATCAACCTCCTAGACAAAAAAGAAGGTGAACACATTTCCCTCGAGCTCCTCCAGAAAATGGCCCTGAATTCAAGGTGTTCTGCCCCTATTGGAAATGCAATTTAAGGTCATAGCCCACATTGAGACTTCTCCGCATCTGTGAAGAACATATTGCACTCCATGTGGTAGGGATGAAGTGGAAGGTAATATTCCGATAACCAAAAATATCTTGTTAGACTCATATCTGTCTATACCATTTCCTAGTATGCAAATTTTGACAAGTTTCATTGGTCAAGCGTGACTATATTTTATTTATTTTTGTGTGTGTCATAAATAATACTTGCAAATAATGATTTAGACAAGAAGGTGGGAGTTCCTCTTCAATTGCAATGGTCCTAAACAATTCCAATGAACAATTCGATGAAATACTGTTTGCTATAATAGTAAAGAAATACCCACCTTTAGTAATCTCATTTAATCGTGTTAGTTGAGAATCCAAAATTACTAACGATTGCCATGTCATAGGAATTAAATGTTCTTTAATATGTTTAGTACCAAGTTTATTCAGACTTGACTTGATGGGTTAAACGCCATTAATAAAATAAATAACATGTGAATTATTAAAACTCAGCTGAGGTTAATACTACCACAATGTGGCTACTCTAAGACTCCTTGTCGACTTTTTTAATCTATAGTTACATTGAAAATTTTATATGGTGTCGATTGTCATGATGAACTAGTAATAACTCAAAGATAAAATAAAATACACAAAATATATAAGTCATATATTGATGTACATAATTATTAGATTGGGATACAAATAAAGTGAAATGTATCATCCCCAATCCTTAGTTTTTTTTTTTTTTTTTTTTTTATTTTGTGAATGAAGGATTGGAACTAAGGGATATGAGTCATGTATGTATATACCTTGTCGTTGTAGTTCCGCAGTAGGTTTTTAGTCATCAAGGCAAATTTTTCCATACCTTTGTAACTAACAGGGAATGTTTTCGACTGAGCATGTGTTCGATAGTCAGATGCAGGAAATAAGGGGAGCTTAAGCACCAGAGGACCGGACAGCGGGTACGAGTTCTGCCAATCCAATAGAGGCACTTGTCGCAGACCAGATAGTCAACCCCCCCACGGATAATATGTTGGAAACTGCCTAGCAAGATGACCTGACATTTGAGGATTTACTTGCCCACCATGGCGCTCGAGATCCAGCTGCCATACGCGTGGAGTCTACAATGGGGCCAGAAGCAGATACGACGTTTTTAGAAAAAGAAGAATCCACAAAGCTGTACGATGGGGCTACATCAACCTAGCTGAAAATTATTGTTGAGTTCCTGTCATCTAGAACCTGCAAGCTCGTCATCGGTGGTCTAATTTAGCCATGGATGACATTCTCTCTACCATTTCAGACCTAGTTATTGCCCCACATATGAATTCTAAAATGACTCGGACCAGACAAGAAGCTCGGATAGTCATATCAAATGTTGGCCTAAATTACATAGTAATCCATGCTTGCCCATGCAACGAGACACTTTACTTTCGCCCACTAGAGAATGCCACTTTTTGCCCTAAATGTAAAATCTCACGTTATGGGAATACTACTATGAAGAAAACGGTTCCCCGCAAGGTAATATTCTACTATACACATGCATCTTTCAACTTTTGGAGTTTGTTTCACAATTTTCCATTTCCTTGGTACAACAGTGATCGATATTTATTGGAATTTGATTATTTTTTTTGGGCAAAAAATGTTTTACTTCCCAGTCATACCTAGACTTCTAGCTCACTTCCGGAGCATGGAACTAGCACCATTATTGACATGGCATTCTGAAAACATGAGCAACAACCGGATTGTGCAAGTTCCAGCAAATAGTGGGGCATGGCAAACTATACTAGAAAACCCCAAATTTTTGTGTATGGTTGGGGAGCCTAGAAATGCATGGTTAGGTTGTGCAATGGAAAGAGTAAATCTCTACTCCAACAATTCAGCAAGCCACTCCACATGGCCTATCATGTTAGTTTTATACAACCTACCCCCCTAGTTAACAATTCAAAACCTCCACATCATGTTGTCTACCATTATTCTAGGTAACAACACCATATTCGTTATTTTGGGAGATTATCATCTCCCAAAATAATGCATTAGGTCTGGTTGAGCTAAAATGGGCACAAGGGTCTCATAGTTGGCAATAAAAAGCTAATAAGGAATTTCCATTAAATTGGGAGATGATCACACAATAATAACGGGAAATGAAAGAACCGGATGGTTCACTAAATATATATGAAAATATACAAGGTAGGTCGAACCAACCTAAATGAACATCATGCATATAACAGGAAATGAAACCAACGGATAACTTCGGCAAACTTATATTATATATATGTGTGGAACTACAATTTAGGTCGACACTCTTTAAATGTTGAATCCGTGACGGGCTCTTTCAGGCCTGTACAAACATTCAAGTTGCCTCGACCAACAAAGTTGCCTACAGTTTCGTAAATATGATATAGAATCAAAGAACATACGGACTTCAGTATAGTCCCATGCCAACAAATGTATGTTATCGGCTCTAATTCACAAATCAAAACTAGGAACTTGAACGCCAGATGTTGTTTAGGTCGCCTCAACCTAAACGGCTGCTATATGCTATATAAAATCAACGGTTTAGGGTACTAAGTAAATATCTCTCCAAAGAACTATAAGTGACCTGTTGGTACTCTGCACTCGTAAAGTACGAACTTCAACGCCAAATGTAGTATAGGTCGCCTCGACCTAAAGTGCTGCCTATAATCTGGTACAGATGATAAATAAGCAATGGACTTAAAGACTTAAGTAGTGTTCCCCCCAACAAAATATATGTAATTTGCTAGAATTTAAAACATAAACACTATCAACTAATACACTATATCTCATTTAGGTCGACTCGAGCTAAACATCTACCTTTTGTCTAGAAAACATAATGTTGGATGAATGGATAAACAAAATTCAATTTAGTTGTCTCCAAACAAATATAAGCGATCTGCCTAAATTCAGAACTTCAAGACTACCAACTTGAAAGCTACATGACTATTCTGAATCCGGAGAAACAAATCTCTCCAAGGTGGCCTTTATAATGTCCAGTTGTTTAAGTGGAATCTTCAACGTTGGATCCTTGCCGCGCCCCCGCTTGTTGACATTTGTCTTCACTTTTGATTTCCAAGCTGTTAAGACTGCATCAGTACTATGCCAAGACCCAGGTACATCCTTCTCAACTGTCCAACAAAGTCTCCTATCCACATCCCAGCTGGTATAGAGTTTCAAAACATCTTCCTCTCGGGAAATTGGACGGTAAAACTGTAGTTGGATTGTGTTCGGGAGGTCAGGGTTCAAATTAGGGTTAGTCAAGGCCCAAGCAAGCCAGAAAGGACGAACGTCTTCATCGCAGGGTCGTAATGCAAAGAAGTACCCTGCAAAAAGGTCTCGCGCAACACGGAATGACGGTCTTGGGCGATCCCATTTGAGACCAACAAAGTGATCATCCTCTGCGAACTCCTCGCGCAAAGTTCCATCCTCCTGAAACTTGTCTTCGACGGAGTGAGCGAGCCGAGTCGATGGTTAAAAACCGTGCTCCAAGGTGGGGACTACATCAAAGGGGATGGCAAGAGCCTCTTTAACATCGTTCCAGCAGTATGAGAGGCTCATAGATTCTTCTGGACTCGATTGAATCAGAAGATAGCCTCTCCCAATGATCTACAAAACCCGACAACCCCTTAATCACATCGGGCAAGTGCCGCATCTCGTGAGGCACCACCGCACTAGGAACACCACGGGGCCATAAAGATCGACCTTCTAAATCCTCCTTCCACAACTTGATGCCACAACCATCTCCTTTTGGCAACCAGTCGTCGTCGTGACAGAAGATTTTATACTTCATGACTGGGCATCCTGAAGAATATACAGAGAACTTGAACTCATGAGCTTTAGTGTGACCCATTAACATGTCGTCGCCATCAAGCATCCACTCCGCAATGAATTTCTTGAAATCTAAGACCTCCTGAATCAGATGCAGAATTGTTGGTACAACTTCATTTTTCATAAAGGACTTCATGAGGAGAGGAACTGTGGGGAAGTCCTCCCTCTGCAAAGCCATGCTCCATCGTTTGAAAAGGGCATCAATATCGTCATGAGTATGGCCGACCAGCATGAAGTTCACGTACACTTCGCGAAACACCCGCTTTGCAACTAATAGGGAATGTAATGAAAAAACAAATCTATTCTTGTTATCGCTGACAGCGTTATCCATTTGGACGTTAAGAATGGGAGGCAAGGGTTTTGCAGCAATAGGAACCTCAGGAGGAGGGCCAGGAGGATCCAGACACATCTCTAAACTATGCAAAAGCGCGGCATACAATGGGTGAGACGGATTTTCTTGAAAGAGTTCCCTGGAGGTGGATTTTGGGGGTGACTCAAGATCCCGAAGGAGCTTCGCAAACGATCCAACCGTGTAATTAGCGTCGTGTGAGTAAATGTCAAGGCCATAATGGGCATAACGCTGATTCACATGCCCATGAGCAAGCATTCCGGTGACAGCGAGAGGAAGCTTCATGAGACCGTCTAAGTGTTTGACCTTGTGGGATAAGCCCGGCGACGCTGTCTTGGAGTGGTCCATCTTGTCATGCATAATTGTAAGAACTTCATGAGGAGTAGCCTTCGACCTTAATCGATTTATGTTAGCCTCAATTCTTTGGATGGAGAGGTGAGCGAAGCGAAGGCACTAGTGAAGTCACAATGGTGGGGAAGAAGTTTGGATAGGTCAATGAAGGCAAGGAGTCTTGGAAGTAGGAGAGTCGTTAGGGAGCCTAAGACATCCCTGTTCCCTGTATCCGGACGTCAACCGCTTAGGGTTAGGACGACCAGAGAGAAGGGAGATAGAGTTTTCCTTATTCTTTGTGTATAGTCCTTGGAGGCAGAGGAGGTGTGTCTCTGTATCAACTTTGGGCGTCCTTGGTGAGAGTATAGAGGAAGTAGACTTGATACAATGAGAAAGAAAACATTGCAAGAGTGCGGTATCAGTGGAGACAGATTAGGTGATTCACAGAATAATGTGGGAGAGGAGAGGAGGTCAGAGTGAGTGTCAAGCATACAAAGAGACCATAACCACAAGGTGTTGTAGGCAACTTCACTTGGTATTACAGCAAAGTCATGGAGCAACCAGTGCGTACAAAAGAGCAAACGGTGTCAAGTCTCAAGACCAGAGTTCACAAAGACAAAGGTCGACACGGCTATGACAAAATTATTAGAGCTACCTTCTCTAGTGCCTATTGGTATATTTATACTATCCTGGCTGCCTCTGGAACTAGGAGTTGTCTCCATGTCGTCTCTGTCCCTTGGCCGCCCTAACTGTTAGTCTTCAGCTGCTTTTTCTAGGGCAACAATTTAGGTAATGCAAGTCCCTATGCGCCATTGCACAGTCATTGTGCAGCCTTATTTTTCTAGACCATAACAGAGACGCCAGAGAGCGTCTTGAGGTCAACTTCATCTGGGACTGGAACTCATCACATTTCGAGCAACAAGCAAAGTTGTCTCCTGCTTGTTTGGCGTATTATTCTGGATAACTAAGCCTCCTGATCTTGCTCAAGTTAGAAGTGGACATAGGAGGCAATCCACAGTCTGCTAGATGTTCATCGAGGATCGGAATCTGTTCTCTCCATTTGAAATTGAAAGGTAGAACTTTAGCAACAACTGTCTCCCTTGTGGGCAGAGCACGACTCTTGTGGGGCATGTGGTCTGCATGCCTGTCAAGGATGGCCTTTAAGACGGCAGTTGCTACAATTGTGTGATTTCTAGGTTTACGTAAACTAGTGTTACTGTGAAATTGAGCTTCGAAACCACCACCAGCATACTTAGCATTTCGATAAAATATATTGGAGCTCACTCCCATGATCTTCATCCACGCGAAGGGGCAAACATCTATGCCCTCCAGAGTCACTACACTCCGCCACTAAATTCTTGTGAATCTGTTTATGCACGTCAAGTTTTATATGGTTTCGGAACTGCACGGTGGTCTTGTCGTACATACGCGATTGCAGAGTAGAGATTTTATCTCTGGGATAGTGTTGGACGCACAGCTGAGCGCAGCACGTGTTTGCCGCTACAGAGTTAATCGACGGCTACGTCATCATAAACTCAGCATTACGTGATATAGGTGGGGGGGCATTCCTTGAGGAGTCATCATATGATCGTGTACGATCACCCAGGGATCGGTTACGCTCCGCAACCCAACGGTTATAAACATCACGTTGACTATGGTGCTGCAGACTAACTCCATCCAGATAGACGTGGCTGATTGGCCACGTTTTGAAAGAGTACCTCCAATCATCCTCTGATTCTTCTTCGACTAACAAACGTGATACCTGGACGACGACGACGGAATCACCAAGGGGGCCAACCAAGTCAGATACCAAGCTGGACCTAGGGTTCCGGATCAAACCCTCTGCTAATGGGATATTGTCGTCACTGTAAATTGTAACAGTCTTGTTTTGCCATGATCTTGACGGGACAACCACAAAGTCTGGAAGCTCTGGGTTTAAGGGCGCTTCAACCGGTACCTCGTAATCTAAGAAGTAATCCATTGTAACTAGAATGCAACAGTTTCAAACATATGAGAACATATTATAGACCTTGAAGAGAGTTCATCTGGTAGTTGGAGACCATAGTCTAGGCACAGTTTAGCTAAATTGTGCCTCATGGACGAAGCAGTTTAGCTCGAGTTGAGCTAAACTGCTCTGCATCCACAGGGCCGCGCAGTTTAGCTCAACTCAAGCTAAACTACACTCCGCAAAAAGCGATGCGTTAATAGTTGCGCACATTATCGGAATTCAGACTCGCAGACTCAGAGTATGCAGACGGTATTCTCTCTATGATGTTTCCGAGTAGCAAAGAAAGACACTGCTAATACACCAAGAATTGCAACAACCGCAAACATAGAACAACCAAAAATCAGTTATACGTGTTGATGATCGAAGAAAACTGAAGAGAAGCCGTACAAGAGAAACGGCGCAATATAGCTTCCGCCCAGAAAACAACGAGAGCTCCTACACGCGAGAGAAGCAAGTGAGTAGAGAAAAGACTTCGAGCGGGGACGATTCCAGAGGTCATTCTCTAACGTATGACCGTTTTCATGCCACTTTCCTTTTGAATATAGGCGGGAATAATGCCGGGCCATTCGTCCCTCTACATTTGGTGGTGTGAGCGAGCGCGGGAAATATAACATTCCCTATTCCTGGGCCCTTTTCCTAGATGCAGATGCAAAATATGTGGTGCATTAATTGTATCAAATGGGAAGGGTTTGACACGTCATAGCGCTAGACAGAAAGTTGACTTTCAACCCCGAACGTATCCTCTTCTACCAAGGAACAGGGTTCAGGGTTCATCATTAAGGGTTTAGGGAATGAGGTCCACGGTTCAGGGTTTAGGGAATGAGGTCCACGGTTCAGGGTTTAGGGTATAGGGTTCAGGGTTTTATAGGAACATGAAATTTATCGTACAGGGAATAAAATTAATTCAAAAATTGTTTGAACCTAATTGAATTTCGAGAGTAAGGTTCATACAGAGATGCACACTGTTAAAGACGTACATATCTCGATGTACTAGTGGATGCATTTTTTCTCAAATTCAGTATTAAAAATGATGTGGGAATACAAATCATTACATGTGAGATAATGAACACTTCTTAATATATCTAGGTAGATATATATTTTTAAATCTACAATTAAATCTTTATGTAAAAGTTTGGTTGTATATAATTATCATGTATCTATATTCATGACATCTGTTTATTTAGTTCTTGATGTATTTCAAAGTGTATTGGTTTTGTCATAAATGGTGTAAGTTTTTATTTTTTTGTTTTTTAGAATATTTATATGTTTATATACACATATCTAATCTTAGAATTTGATTCAGATTAGATACAAAGAGAAATATTCCTTGAAATTATGAAATCGGTGAGGTTTTGCTACGATTAGTAATATCTATTATGAATCGGTTTTTTAAATACGTTGTTTACATTTTTTGGGCACTTGTTTTACCTTATATTATTTTATTCTATATGTTTGACATCCTTTTTGGAGTGGACTAGTTAGAACGTGCGGAAAAATAATTTCGAGCCAAAAAAATAATTATGAAAATAAGGAAAACTGTCATGTACATGCATGTACATAGATACTGCAAATTAAAATTAAAATTTTTATTATAGAATACTAATTTTAGTTATATCAAAATCACTGAATTGAAATCTTAATATTTGTAAGAATTGCTAGTCTGATATTATTTTTACTTTTTTTTTTTTTAAATTTGTTTGAACCTGATTCGGTTAGTAAGAAAGTGAAAATAAAGTTTTTTAGAAAGTTTCTTTGAAGATAGGTAGTGCGGTTCAATCTCCATATTGTTAATCCCATATGATTTGGTAACCTGCTCTTTCTTGCCTTAAGTAGAATTCACCATGATGGTTCCAATAACTCACATGGGATTGGAAAACTATGTCCTCTAGTGTGTAGTGTGAATGAGGTCTGTGGTTGCCAACCCAATGTGAGTTCCAATGAAAACTAAACAGGATAGGGAACTCTTATTTTGTTTATTTTGGTGAAAATTATTGGGTATTTTTTTTGGTACTTCCAATCATGCTTGTATTATGTGAAGTTGGTATTGCATTTTGATTGTATTTGTTTTGGTCTGCATTTTGACTGTGTTTTTTAAAAATGAGAAGATATTTGGAATGATATAAATTTATGAATTTAAATTATTTTAAGACATCTGAACTAATACAAATCTTAGTTCCGAAAGTACGATATCAAATAATTGTATTATTTCCAAGACTTAGTTTTAATTAATTTCGAATGGTGTAGTTTTTTTTTTTTTTTTTTTTTTTTTTCGATATTTAAAATATTTATATGATTGTAGTAGTTAGCATATAAGAAGACTAGTGGGACCCGTGCCGTTGAGCACGTTGACATTAGTTTAATGTTAACGACTTTTATAATTTTCAAATAAGTTGATTCCAAAAAAAAAAATTACAAAAAATATCAAATGTATTTATTTTATAAAATAAAATATACATTGAAAGTCTCAAACATTGTCTTTATTTTATTTTTTACTCCCAAGATTTAAAATAATATTATCTTTTAACCATCTAAATATCCAAAACAAAAGATAGTCACTCGAACTTTGTTCATAAACAAAAACATTCATTTCAAGAAAACAACTATTCTTATGTTCACAAGAAGAGTTTCCAAGTTGGCCAATTTGAAGCCTCAATTTGTCAAATTCATCTGTTTGCACAATCTCTCCATGAATGCCAAAATAACCTTGCTCAAAGGTGCCACCTCATATACCTTCATCGGAGTCATTCAAACAACATATTACATGAGTTTGTACGAAGACCGCTAAGTATGATTACATGTTCAATGTTCCCATGCCTAATTACAGGCAACAAAATCTAACGACAATGCTTTCAAAAACAACTATATGCTTGTAAATCCAACTCAAAGAAGGGTTGCTTCTCGCAAATGGCCATCAAAGCAAAAGCCAATAGTCACACATATCAACAAACTATATACTCAATTTACTTGGATTAATCCAAGTTTTATATTTATATTTCACTTGCTTTAAGTTTACAATAAAATAATGTATCAGCAACCCTCTTTAAATGGTACTAAATTAAATCAATCTTTGGCTATAGCAAAGCATCACATAATAATGCATTCACATCTCTGCATATTCAAGCTATCCCAAGCTAGAAATCACTGATACATTGCATTCCAATACACAGGAAGGATGTAGAATAAGAAACCCTGTGGAAAGGAACTCAAAGTTTGTATCTAAGCAAAGGCACAGTTACAAAATTGCTTCCACTGCTAGAGTTACGCCCTCCACACGGTTACTTATTCTCCGCTTCCTCCAACAAGCTTCGTTGAGAAACCATCTACATCAAAGTTGGGCAACCATAACCTCTTGCACAAAAAAGCATCTTGCACACCAAGACACAAACAAATCCTCACATGACCTAGGCTAGCTCTTATCCAATCTCATTGCTATGATCAAAACTGGAAGGCCATAAATGAGCTTACGTGTTCTTCCTTCCACGTCGACGGACTTGTGGGGGCGTTCCACATAGGCACCTTAGCGGGTCCATGAGCATCAGCTGTCCAGGACAACAACCAGTGCAATATGTCATTCCATGCATACCAATACCAGCTCCATGCCACTCCGCAGAATTTTCATAAACCTCATTGCCATAATTCCACTCCAAACCAAGCCCAGCCACAGCGCCACTCAGCATGCACGATCGCTTTCCAACAATCAGAAACCCCATAGAAACTTACACAAACAATTCATAGCAAGCACCGAGTGAAGGAATTCACAGCCGCTTACCAGCAAAACCCCGCGACAAAGTCAGCTGCGATGGAGCACTGCGCAGCAACCTGCTAGACGCTCCCAGCTTCTGCATAAAGGCCATTTTTGTTCGATCCGCTTGTACCTATCAGATTCCCTGATCGTCGCTCCCGACCGTACTGTCCTCATCACACCAAAACGTGCGCCACGTCAGAACAACAAGCTCCGTACCACACGTAATTGACACTCTTTGATCCCACGTTGCGTCGCATACTCTCCCCACCAAAAAAAATCGAAAACCCAAACTTATGATGGCATCGCCAAGCATGATCGCATCAGGCAGGACAAGTCGATAAAACTCCAGCAACCAAGAAAGCCCCAAGAGATCTCCATCAACCATCAACGCACTTCCAAAAACCCAAATTCACCATTTTGCAAACAAACCAAGACATCAAAAAAAAAAAACCACTATCCACCCCCATCAATCCTCCTACACATAGGCCACTACGCAGACTGCACACTAATCCACGCCCTCGCAACTCCTCCCATAAATTGCTCGCCAAGCAGATCCAACAGAAATCAAAACGAACAACCCACAAACCCATCCGCAAAACCCTAACAAGAAACCCTAACCACCACGCACCAAAACTCCGAGAAAAATTCACCACTTCCTCGCACGGCGTTATCCAAGCCTAGTAGTACAGAATGCCACATTCGACCCCAGGCATCACCAATCACAGAACAAGCCTTCCGAACCATCTCACAAGACTCACAACTCACGGCAGAGACGGAGCACATACATACATACATACATACGATGGAGTTTCTGGTGTCTGTAACTGCAGAATGCGAACGCTGAACATAAATGTAGGATGCGAATGCCACGCAAAGGAGTGTAGCAAGCATGTGATTTACCTGGCAGCGCGGATGCAGCACGGCACCGAGCAATCGAGAGAGCGAGCGTCGCAGAATGAGTTCCAATTCGAATGCTGCGTCGCTGCCTTCCTTGCCGAATGCAAGGTTGTTCTAGGATTTGGCATCAGTACGTAATGTCGTCACTGTGTACTTTGAAATGGAGTCTACAAATTAGGTAGAATTTGAGTGTTTGGAATCTACGAAATGGGGTATTGCTTGTTAAGTTTCGTGACGCTTTTGGGTACAGTGGCCGAACCCGGTGGCCAGAAGCCACTCTGCACCGAATTAATGACTTATGAAATTCTGATTCCGGCGTGGAACTGTCGAGTGAGACATCCATGCTCATTTGTATAATAGATATTTGATTTCATATAACTTTATAAATTTACATTGCTTTTTGACTTGTGAACTTCTATGAATCAAAGAAAGAGAAGTACGTTTTTAAATGTTTTTATTATTTTCTAGCCTCTCTATTACTAAATTTACACTAAACCATGGAAATTTTAGAATACAAAATATACAAATATGAAAGCATCAAATGATTGAATTCTTTAATGTTATACTATTATTTTAATAATATATACTTGAATATACTTTGTATATACACTTGTATATACTTCAATATTCTTTTAATATTTGGATATACTTTAATATACTTTATTCTTTTTGTACAATTTTTATTTGAATATATAATTGTAAATAAATATATTAGTAACTTGGTATACGATAGTATATTTTTATATTATAGAAAAATAATAATACTAACATGACTTTAAGAATATGATGATAACATTTACATAAATATTATTTCAACTCGAATATAGTAAATTAAGATTACATATTTAATAATATTCTTTAATTAAGCGTCACTTACGTTTTATTGGTACTAGTGTATTCATTTACGATGCTAGAGTTAAATAATTTCAATTTATTATTCAAAATCTATTCTTGTGTAGTCAGAGTAAAATCGTCTTCAAACAAAGATTAACTTCATATATATCAAAGGAATATTATGTCAATCAAATTTGTTTGGGTTTATTATTTTTTAAAGATTAAATATTTTGAAATATATAAATTAATAAGACCTCAATTTTATTTATTTTACATCCTTTTATTAATTGATGAATAATAGTTGGGGTACAACACTGACTGAATTTAGGAATAAATACAAAAATATTACATTTTATACCATATAGAAGTAAGATAAGAAATTTCAACTATCTAATTTTATAATTTTTAATTTTTTGATAATGTAGATCAATTTTGAAGTCAAGAATCTTCATTGATTAGAAGAAATATTATTTTTTAGTATTATAAGATGCTAAAAATTGGATAGTTTGGTAAAGTGGGGTAAAAATGATATTAACAAATCTTTTGTTGTAAGATAAATCTCAATTGGAAAGTTGCTTTACGTCATCTTAATCTCTATATTACTTGATCATTTCTCATCAAAACATTCTAAGGTCAAGTTTTTTCTCGGGGCCGGATTGAGGGCTGGCCCAAACTTTTCAACTTTCAACTAATAGGATTGCTCGATTCTTTCAAATTGGGCCCAAGGGTTTTATACTAAGGCTGGTCCCAAGCATCAACATATCCTACATAGCAGCTTATGTGGCAATAATTTGGCGCCAAATCTTTGGGTCCATATAATACAATTGGAACAAGGTTTCCACTGGTCCAAAGTGGAACGCTCGACCGCATTGTGTGTCTTCGTTAGATCCTTTGTATCTCCACCTTCCATCGATGGATTGTAAATCCACCTCCTAGAGGTTCGTTCTTTTTGCCTATCTTGCATCCTTTCTCTCTTTCCTTCCTCTTGTACTCACTAAATGGACAACTCCCTCTCTTGAGTCTAGCAATCTCCCTCGTATCAAACTCAACTTCCTGTGCAGCACACACGACAAGCCTCCTCATAATTAACACTCCCCCACCATCCTCTTAACTGCACAAGTTTGGGACTCTGCCTCTTTGTAATTGAGCTCCTTATATTGGTAGTCCTCGCATCAATGCCAAGGTTACCTCCATCTTTCCAATTTTGGAGTCAAAAAATCTTGACTACTTCTATGATTTGTTCAGAGCTCCGAGAGAAGTGGAGAGACCACACATGATTAGGATTCCAAATGGTGCAAAGTCTGTCCCCGCTTTATATATCCAGACTCCTGGTTTAACCTCAATCTCAGCAATTCACCTCCAGCTACGAAATTCAACCCTAGTGCAATATGCATGGCGCATAAAACTCTGCAATCCAGAAAATCACATCTCAGAAGCCTCAAATCAAAACAAAATCAACAGACCCAACATCAAAAGAGTGCGGGCACGGTTGGCGTGCTAGAAATGACTGTCTCTGCATATTTACAATCACTGTGCACATTTTTAACCTTCCCCACAAGTGTTTGGGAATTAACTTGGCCTTGGGTAACATTAAACCTTGTATACCTAACATATGATTAACCAATACGAATCAATAGCAATGAATTTGGAAATGTTTTTGGGTTTCTTTCATGTCCTATTGTGAAAATAACGGATTCTGTCTTAATTTTGGATTTTGACTAAAAGGAATAAAAAGGACAAGTAAATTGTGTTTTTTGAAGTAAATTTTGATTCTCTAAAATAGATGTTGGTTAGTAATAATAAAATGAAGTTGAAAACTTAAATTACATATTACACTTTCTAAAATTTCAAATTAAAAGCCTAATTTTCTGTATTATACATTTCTTACCGTAAACTAATTATAATTTTTTTTTTTTAAGAACTCACTATAATATTTAATGTCTAAGAACCTCAAATTCATGTATTTATGTTATTGAATTATTTTAACTTGTCAAATTGCACTTTGTGTAGTTTAGTAGTAGCTAATTTACTATTAGTAACCGTGGTCGGAAGTGTGTTGTAACAAACAGTGCACCTTCTAGTGGTTAGAGGTTTTGTTACTGTGTCTATTAATACTCCATTAATGAAAGCAGGAAAAAAAAGAAATGAATTCCAACATGGTATCAGAGCAAGTTTAATTAGTAGAGACCCTGCTCCTACTGTAAGGACTCGTCAGCAATCTTGCGGAGTCAGAGAAAGATTACGTTAAAGCTTGCGCCAAAATTGACGACGACCTCGCTAACATACAGGTTGTCCTCGACTTCAAGAAGGGACTGTGAGCCTCGACTCCCCTACGTCTGTCAACTTGGTCTTTTGAACTGGTTCCAGCAGATTTTGTGCACATGACTCACGAATTTACGGTCTGTAGTCGTACTACCATCTCTCTTTTTGTGAACACTGTTGTTGACGGACATATACATTCTAGTTCCTCAACAATATGATGAGTTTCCTTCGGAATGTCACAATGAATCCAGCATTGACACGTCTTAATGATACCTACAACGTAACTTGAATATGTATCAAGTTGGACACAGCTCAAGTCTGATATCAAACTCGATAGGGCAGTAGTACTTATCATAGTGTCGTAATCAACTTCTTAGATTTTGCCTATTCATGCGTAGAAAATGACATCTATTGACATCCTGTCGGACTGGAAGCTTGTACACAATTTTGATCAATGCACTTATGTATTATGTTGTGCATTAACTATGTCGTTGTGACTGAAATATCCGCCACGATGTACCTTTTGCAAGATCCACTACATGCTACATGTATTCGTCCCTGATCCTCAACCCACATTGCCACTAGAAACAACATAAACCGGATATATACCACGTGTCCTAGTATCAAGTCCATGAACACGTTCTCAACTGTATATACCCGGTTCTGAATCCAAACTGTTCCAGGCCACGAGCAATCCGGGTACATTGTCCACGTATGCACAGAAGGCTGAATACGTGGTCCTTATTAATTGGTCTACGGTCCTCGTGAAATTGTCATGGATGTCGAGAGCACGTCATACTGTACAATTTCATTTACAATCTCATCCACGCACATACTCATTCCCTGACAAGGATGTAAAGTCTCCATTGGAATTTAGAATTTCGAGTCCCATTGTAAAATTCGAATTTAGAATTTCGCTGACCCCATCATGGTTGGAGGGTGAGGTCGCTTTCACCATGAAATGGGAGAGGGAGATAATTCCTGGAAAAACCTCATAGCAGGTGAGGTTTTCCAGGAGGAAGGTTTATTGGACTGTGTGGGCGCTGTTCATGTTAATTCTGTGGCCTATGTGGATGGACTTTGGCAGATCAATTGTGGGGAGGAGGGGATCGGTCCGCATGAACGCGTTGCTTGGATTGGGCGTCCTGATCCTGGACCTTCAGGCATCGTTGTCAATCTCAATCTTGTTGAAGAGGACTGGAGATGGGAGGACGATACCATTGTGCCCGGTTTCACAAGACATGGGGCTCATGGACCTTTTTTTGGAGAAGCCAAGGATTGCTGGAGATGGACCCCAAGCTAAGGTCGGAGTCTTAGGGTTTGTTGCTGAGGCATTCCATGGGCCATTTCTTAACAGCGACGGATCTGCTACCTTAGGAGGCCGGAGAGTGGAGGCTGAGACTTTCGAGGCACCTGTCCGGGCCGGCGATGTAGAGCAAGTGGAGACGGCTGTCGACCCAGAGGTTGGAGAGGTCGCGGCTGTAGGAGACAGCAATGGAGAGGCGTCACTGCCGGCTGAGAACTCGAAGAGGGCGCCGTAGAGAAAAATGCCTAAGTAGGTCAGGGCTTCTATCCAAAGACCACCCCCCGGTCCATTTAGTAGATCTGATCTCCAATGGGAGGCGAAAACCAACGTCGGAAATGGCAAGCGTAGAGGAACCATCAAGCCACTATCCCATGGGATTGATTAGATGATTTTCTGGAGGGGGAGATGGCCGGGCGGCAACACCCATGCACATTCGTGGAGTAGTCCAGAAAGTGCATGAAAAAGGACGACTAGAAATAGGTCTGTAAAGAGTCTGCAGTGCAGGAAATAAGGTACGACATTTTCCTCACAATATCAGAAACTTGTGTTTTTGGGGATGTTCTCCAAAAACATGGTCGTGTTTTTGTCATGTCTCTTTGCGGTCAATCATGTCTTGAGGATTGTGAGGATGTTAATGCGTTTCTTGAGATAAAGTGGGCTTTTTGTGCCTAGACACGCGCATGCTAGCCTAAAAACGCAAAGACGTTTGGAAAAACGTCCGCGTCTATGGGGATATGGCAAAGGACATCTCTCTAAACACAAATTGCCACATCGACAATGGCCTTGCTTTTACGGACGGTAAAATGGGCTGGAAGTTACTGGGCTGCGAGTTAACTTCCTGCCCGTAGTGAAAAAATCACAAGAAGGGCAGGATCAGCAAAGGGAGCAGAAAAAGGCCAAGAGGAATAGAAGAACCTTTTTTAATTTTTTCTTTGTAAATGAAATTTACAATATCAAATTTCTTCTCTAATGTTTTTACGAAGACGTCCGCATGTCTCAGAAAATGTCGACACAGACATGTGTCGAGACATCGTGACGTTCATTCATCCATTTTTTGTTCATTGGTGGCAACATTCATCCTTAGATTAGGGCTTTGAGCCTTGGTAGGGTTACAATGAGCCGCCACTTCGGCGGCTTCAAATCTTGTATTTGAGAGCTTGTTTTCAAGCTTTTTGTGTTTTCTTCCTACTCCATGGAGTGTCTCCCATTCTTTTCCCTATCAGTCCCTTGTTGCTTGTCCAAGTAGATTGAGAATTGATACAATTGTAGATCTCTTGTAGGGCTTTTCAATGGTAGTAAGCACGTCCAAATCCGAGTTATAGGGAGTGAGATATTGCCTTCCGAAGTTGGTGTTGTTAAAGGAGTGGGGCTGGAGGAAGGGTCTCGGATTTTTAGCAATCATTCCTAGGATTTTGATCCTATGCTTCTGAGATTTTATGAGGGTAGATGCACAAGGAACTTAGCTTTCCAAAAAGCTAAGGCACGTCCCAATCAAAGCTAGGATGGAGAAATGGCAACCTAAATACTGAATGGTACTTCAAAAACATTCGAGGGGTTTCTTTTTTCTTAATTTCATTCTTGTTCTCCATCTTCTTCTTGTCTCCTTTCCTCCCTTGTTCCTTTCTTCATGTGATCTTGTTTCCTTCACTTCCTTGTGATCAAATGCCACCTTCATGCCTGCAAAACACCTTCATGTCTGCAAAAACACCCTTCCACACATCCCGTACACGTTGACATGGCCATGTCAACCATGGCAAATCCTAAAATATGGGGATGTCCACTATAACAAATGTTGGACACAGTCATGTCCGCACAGACATCGGCGTGGACATCACGCTGCCACCACATAGACGTCTTGGAAACCAGGGTGATGTCCCAGGTGACATCAACAGTAACGCAATTTTGACTTGAAAATCACCAAAAACTGTGCTTACGTGGCATGCCACGTCACTCCTTCGCGATAGAAACGTCAGAATTTCGCGCTGCCACATCAAAAAATGGTGGGTCTACGTGGTCTACCACGTCACCATGGCAGTGATGACATTCTCCTTCCATGTGGCACTGCCTGGAAAAAACTTCGCTGATGTGTCGTGGACGTGGCGTCCACATTGCACACTTCACTACCCCCGAAATCACACGGAGATGGGCGTGCTACGAAGATGTCTGCATGTTTTTTTGAATGTCCTCATCTTTTTTGGCTGCGTCTTAGATGTTTCCATGTCTACACGACATCCTTTCCAACGTCCACTTGTTTTTTTAAACATGATTCGTGATGTCTTGAAAAACATGGGATTCTTATAGTGCCACCTTCTAATGTATCTGCTCATAATTCTTTCTTGCGTACAGATCTTTCCCTGTCCAGGTACAAGATTTAGGGTCAGTCCACGCTGTACATTCACTTCACTCTGTTTGTTGTGTGCAGCTACTAGTGCCAGTACGGTCCAGAGCATTATAGTCCGCAGTACAAGGTAGAAATCAAGAAAGCCTTCTCTCATGTCCTCGTGCAAAGGAAGAATTCAACCAATCACAAAAAGGCTTTGAAGAAGGCATAGAAGTTGGTGGACAAAGCCGCAAAGGAGGCTGAAAAACAAGCCCGTCCAAAGAAAAAGGGAAAGAAGGAACCTCTAACTGACCTGAATCAGGAAGCTGAGGAGGAGGACCTTGAGGAGGTCACACGAATTCAGTTGTTGCGTGCCCAAGAATCGATCGACCTATCTTCAAAGCCAAAGAGGAAGACAAGGGTCAGCAAAGTGCAATCCGACATGTCCATTAAACGGGGCTGCCAGTGTAATTTCGTAGCCAAGCAATTGCAAGTGGATGAATCTTTATGTACTATTCAGTTCCATTGTATGACCCACACTAACTGAGAGGGGAAGCCTTGCCATGGAGCAGAATTTGGTGGTCAAAGGGCTGGCTTATCTGGGCATTTGTCCGCAACGACGAAGAAGTGGATAGAAGATACACTTAGGTCAGGTAAATCTCTAGCTCAAGTGATGGGGGAGCACAAGGCTGAGGTAATGAGTTGTGCCCAGCTAAATCTCCCATCCACTCGTGATACATTTATCATGCCCTCTGATGTGTACAACATTGCGAACAAGTTGGTCAAGGAGTTGTGGGAGAAACATCCCAGCGATGCCATGAGCGTGAGGCTCTGGATAGACAAAAATCTAGAGTGCTGGTACCATTACCGAGAATATGGGAACCAGGAGTTGAACGATCCACCACCACCTGAAGATGACCCATTCTGTCTTGCAATATAGACAGAATGGCAGCTTGAGATGATGTTGAGGCACAGACATAGGAGGGCGCTGTCCATGAACGCCACGTTTTCTACCAATGCCCCCAAGGTATTCTATCATTTCTTGTTTTATTTCCTCGTAGCCATTCTCTTCCATGTTCAAGACTGCTGTTGCTATTAATGTGTATCAACTTCCCCTGTCCTGATAGTGATCTCTGCCTGTTTGGGAAACCATGCAGTACCCCCTTTATACCGTCATGGTCTTTGATGAGTGGAAGTAGGGAATTCCCATTGCCTTCACCATTCAGAGGAAGTCTAGGGAAGTTGACATTGTACCCTGGCTGACTAAACTCCGGGACCGTTGTCTGGCCATAAAGCCGAATTGGAGACCGAATGCTTTCCTTGTGGACAATGACAACGCCGAACTCAATGCAATAAGGTCAGTCACTTGTCCATGTTTTGTTCCAAGCTTGGTAGTCATTCCTATTTAGTTATGCCCGTTTAATCTACCTTATGGTTTAACTAGAAAGGTTTTCCTTCCACATCAGGAGTTTGAAAAAGTACAATTCTGAAAACGCAAGAAGGTCTGGTCTGAGGCAGAGCCTGTCCGGGGAGAGAAAAAGGACGATGTGGCTATCCTCCTCTATTTTTGGCACACAAGGAAAGCCTGGCTGGAGAATGCCACCTGGAAAATTAAGGCTCACTACTTACGGGCTGAAATCCTTGCTGCCTGCGCCGATCTCATGTACGGAAATGAGATTCTCCAAGGTGATTTGGCCGTGAAGGCTGCAAGGGAGCGCTTTCAATTCATGAAGTCCAAGTACCTCCAAGCGAAGGCCTTTTTGTATACTTTGAGACCACTTGGATTTCCAAGATTGAGATGAGGGTGAAGGGGTTCAGAAATATGCCTCACGCTAACCAAGACACCAATGCTGCTGTTGAGGACATCGTGGCTAGCGCTGTGATTCAGGCTAAGGAGATCCTAGATGAACATGTTATGATCTGTCCGGAGCAGGATGTGGCTTATGTTGCCTCACAGACAAATTTTTCGGCCATATGGGTCATCACTAGTCCCGATTCGGATTGGACTCACTGCAATTGCCCCTTGGGAATGAGGGGTAATATTTGTAAACATGTTGTAAAAGTTTTCTGGATGATTAACACCGATGCTCTACCTGATGACATCATCAGGTATGCTGTGACGCTGCGGGGCACTATACAGCTCGGGTGTGCACAAGCCAAGATTACCTAGATTGCTGCAGTTGGTGTGGTTGAAGCAACTCAAAACAGGGGAAAACAGACCGTTATTGAGGACAATCCCAAGAAGGAACTGCAATGTATGAAGACAGTCCTAGCTGAACTTGAGACTTTAGCTATTGGTAACCCAGCAGTTAGGAATTTTTTTTAGCAATGCTGAATGAATGTAAAGGGAAGATGTCCTCCTTCGAAGTCAAGGCTGATGCTGGTTTGTTGCACCCCTTATCTCAGCCCTCTTTCAAAGTGGCAACTGGTCCTAAAAACCTTAGAAGGTTTAAAGCATGCTTTGAGACAGCGCAAAGAAGCACAATATTCAGTCCCGGAAGTTGACTTTTTAAAACTATCATGTAGTCCTTCATGTACTTCTAGTTTGTATTTACAAATAAAAATTGCAATATCAGTTTCTCTATCTGCCTTGATCAATCTCTGGTTATAGCTTCCAGTATTTCCAGACTTCTCCCTCATCGGAATGTTTTTTCCTCCATGTTCAGTTCTATTTTTATCGTTTTCCGAACAGGTGTTATCCCCTGTTTTCTCTCCCCTGTCCAGAAAACTATTGTCCGGAGTTAATCCCGGTCACTCTCTCATATTTGTTTTTTTATTTTCAACCCATACTGTATTTTTTATTCCCCCATACAGTACTTTCATTCTTTATTTCAGTTTTCTTTAAGTTTTTTTTTCTCTTTCTTTTGGTTGCCCTCCTCTTCATTCTCCTACTCCCCCATTTCCCCATTTCTCCCACCCCCTTACTTGGTTCCTTGTCTTCCCTTTAATTTTAATTTTCTTTTCTCTTTCATTTTAAATTTTTTTTCTCTCTTTTGGCTCCCTTCCTCCTCGCTACCGTACTCCCCCATTTCTCCCCCTCCCTTACATGGTTCCTCATCTTCCCCCTCATTCTCTCTCTCTCTCTCTCTCTCTCTCTCTCTCTCTCTCTCTCTCTCTCTCTCTCTCTCTCTCTCTCCTCTCTCTCTCTCTCTCTCTCTCTCTCTCTCTCTCTCTCTCTCTCAATCCTTCGAACTCCTCTTCAGAATGCTGGTATGGCCTGGTGATACACTTCGGCTCAGGGGCACAATACAAGTCGTTGAAAAGGGGGGACCAACCCCACTCCTCCTCCTCTGCAATCCTGATCCTTATGTCATAGCGGGCCATCACCTCCGCCACAAAAGCACAACGATTTCTGTTGACCTGCTCTATCTCACATTCAAAATCTCGCTGCCGTGCCTAAAAAGCGAGCACGTCATCGTGACTTAGGTAGAAAAGCTGAATCTCTTTTTCTATCCCAACTTTTGACTTGTAGGTGAACGTAGTTTTGCAGCGGTCTAGTGCAGCCACCACCTCCAAAGGCAAGGAGTCCTAGGAAAAAATAGAACCGAATACAAATCAGAGACACCTTCCAATTTTTTTTCCTCTCATTTACATAACCCAGCCCCCACTCAATCTCCCCACACCTCACTAGTGTCGACATAAGAGCTGCAAGAAGAGCAAGGCATTACTTATCGCGAGCTCCGCATTGAATTACAGTGCCCTCCACGCCACCGACACTCTCCCGGCGAGCTGCCCATGTGAATCCAGACTAAGAAGTTCCTCGTTAGGTGCGTGGAGGTCTCCCACGATCTCCTTCAGGAGGAGAATTCCGACACTTTCCTGGAGGCAATACAGTCGAAGGGGATGCCTTGGTCCCATAGGAGCACGCCAAGGGTCAACATTCGAAAAGACGCCCCTTGCTTTCTCCATCGCGTACATCCTCGTTTGATGCTGAGCTTGAGCAAGTTCCCGCGGCGGTGAAGTCACCTCACTCGCCCTAGCCCCTTCGTTCTCTGTCCCTTCTCCAAATCCCGGTGGACCTTCTCCTTGTGCCTCTCCCTCCGTCGGTGGTGGCTGCTCTCGCACTGGTGTCATGAAGCCTTCTTCCGGCCTCCTCGCCAAACATCTCGCCTCCGGTACCTCGTCCCCCCCCCCCCCCTCCCCTGGACTGGGTGTTTTGCTGTGCACCCTCTTCCTCTTTCACTCCGTATTCTTCCATGAACCACCCCCTTGGGCGAGAGCCCCGCACGTCCTCCCCCCTACACCCTCCGTCTGCGTCCTTGCCTTCTCCGGCGTGGTTGGAGTCGACCTCCCTCTCTTCTTTCCCTTTCCCTTCCGGGCGTCGCCATCGGCACTGTCCACGGATGACTTTCCCCTGCCCACCTCCCGGCCATCGTATACTCCCCCGCCAACAGTTTTTCTCCTTGCATCAGAAGGCCCTCCTTCTTCCGCCGTATTGTCCAATTTCCCCAACTTTGGCGCACGAGTCGTCCTCTTCGTATCACCCCAACGTGGCGTCCCTTTTCCTTTGTTCTCTACTCTAAGATTTCGGAGAATTTGACAGACCGAGGGCCTGTGCTCATCCAACTCTACCGGACTCGCTTTGCGCAGAGTTGGTTTTTGCTGTGGCGACTGTGTCCGGATCCCTGTTTTGAGATGGTCAGTCGAGACTCTAGTTGGTTGATTTTCCCGAACCTGACTTGAACTGAGTATATTTGTAATCGCGGCACCTATTTGTCGGCCCTTTTTCTCTCTAAAAGACACACCTTGTCTTACTAAGGTTTGATGTTCAAATGTACCCCCACTGTCTGACTGGAAACAGTCCCTTCCGGTGGTCGTTTTAGGACTTAGCGCTTGTTTCCTGTCTGGACTCCTTGTCTTGTGTCAATTAAAAGGAGAAAAGGAAAAGAAAAAACCAAGCAAATAAAATTAAAAGAAAATTTAAAAAAAAAAAAAAAATAAGAGGAAAAAAAAGAGTGAAACGAAGATGAAGAAGCAAGTAAGGAAGGGGGAGAAATGGGGGAGAAGGGAAGTGAGGAGGAAGGCCACCGAAAGAGAGAAAATAAAAAAAATCAAACAATGAAAGAGAAAAAATTAATAATAATAATAATGATAAAGAACCAAGACAGGGAGAGGAGTGAAGAGGGAGTAGAGGAGTGAAGACGACGGCAACCAAAAAAAAAAAAAAAAAAAACGGAGAAAGGAAAAAAATGAGGAAGAAGAGGAACCAAGTAAGGGAGAGAAGTGAAGAGGAGGGCAACCGAGCGCGAGAGAGAGAGAGAGAGAGAGAGAGAGAGAGAGAGAGAGAGAGAGAGAGAGAGAGAGAGAGAGAG